>SJYA01002505.1:482549-511763 GCA_006410615.1 Neotragus moschatus
AAAAAAAATAAAATAAAATTATTACAGAATAATGTCTATGTTTCCCTATGCTGTACCGTATGTCCTTGTTGCTTATATATTTTATACATTGGAATCTCTTCCTTCCTTCCCCTATCATGACCTTCCCCTTTGCCCTCTTCCCAGTGGGGTCACATAGTTTGTTCTCTGTGTGACCAAGAAATTTTTTGTTTGAGGAGAAATGCTATCATATTGAAAAGCCAGTTTGAAAACCACTGTTCTAAGTGGTTGTTTTCCAGATGGTGTTTACCTTGCAAACACATACATGCACACGTGCACAAAATTAGAAATATTTCCACCAAAATGACTTGAAAGGTGGCATTGTGGTATGATATGAACAAAGGAAATATTTCAGTTATCTGAACTTAAATGTGGCTATACTGTTATACAATATGACAAAAACAATTGACTCTGGTTCTCTGGGCCTCTACTGTCTGGTTTTAAAATGGGAATGATCCCTATATTACAAGGTTATTTCATAAAATGTGGTCATAAGTGGCTTATTTATTGTTCTGAACATATCAAGGGTGCTCAAGTCTAATGGTCTCTCATTTTTTTTCCCTTAAACAAATTTAAGAATGTAGTTCTTTCCTAAAGGACTTAGATTCAGATGATGATAGTTATGAATAATTGTTTTCACACCTCTGCGGTTTATCGAGGTATGTGTGGTGTTTTGTTCCACACCAAATGGATCTGAGTCATTTAACATGCTAGATGTACAGTTAAGTTTCTGTAGTTTCTCTTAGTGTGCCTTCCCTGTGAATTCTCTGTCCCCTCTTAATCCACAAATCTGATCCGCCCTGGGACTAGCTCATGGAAGGGAAAAGAGAGAAGTTAACTAAATTCTAATGAAGAGTGAGGGGCAGTCTTGGGTGTTTCAGTTGTGGAGCACAAGTTTTGAGATGTCTGTCTATCTTCTCTGCTCAGGATTTTTTTTTTTTTTTTTTTAATTGCTTTGACGTGTGACGTCAAGACTGAGTTCTGAGTCGTAGACAGGGTGCTACTCCAAGCCTTAACTCCCGTCCTTGGTGTTTGTGTGTGGTTGAACAAACCAGCACATGCTGCATGGGTTTTTCCACACTGCGCTTTATGATTGCTTGTTGCTTTGCAGGAGGCGGTAGCTACTGGCAGAATCTGTTATCATTTGAATCTCTGCCTCCTAGGTTCCTGGTTTACCTGAAAGCTTTACTGAAAAGAAACCTGTTCTTTACCTTCGTTTATCCTGGCTTGCTAATTCTCCAGTTCAGCTTTGTTTCAGAATTTCCTAGCTCTTAAAATATCCAGATCCCCAAGACTCTGCCTCCTGGAGACGTGGGTTTTTTTCAGCTTCATTAATACCCAGGTGATTTCTCAGGTGCAGCCGGGTCATGGACTGCAATCTTAGGCTACTGGCTTTGCATCCACAGTTGTGTTCTGCTGATGTTATGTGGGATGTGAACTGACTGGTATGTTAACCAATGTATCAAAACTTTTCCAGTCAGTGTTCTTAGCTCCGTTGTGATTACTAAATCAATTTAATTATTTGATAGTCCTGTTTTCCTCTTCATCTGTACACTTACTTTCACTCTTAGGTTTGTGATTGTGTACTTTTAGCATACTATGTATTCTTTCTTTCTGTCACCAGATTCGCCATACCCCCCCCAAAATATAATCACACCATCCTTGTTAATACCTTAATATATGGCCTTATATTGTTTATGCATATGTAAATGCACATATGTTAAAATTTGGTATCTTCCTGTTTAAACAAGATAAACTTTTGTCAACAGTTTTCTCATACAGTGTCTTCAGCATTTTCCCATGTCCTTAGCTTGTTACTGAAGATATGACGGGGTTTTCCCTCATGGTCCAGTGTGTGGTGTGTGTGTGTACTCAAGTCATGTCTGACTCTTTGTGACCCCACGGGCTGTAGCCTGCCAGCCTCCTCTGTCCGTGGGGTTTTCCAGGCAAGAGTACTGGAGCAGGTTGCCATTTCCTCCTCCAGGGGATCCTCCTGACTCAGGGATCAAACCCACATCTCCCACATTGCAGGCGGATTCTTTACCACTGAGCCGCCTGGGTTGCCAGCCACGGAGACATACAAAACTGGTAAACAGAAAAAGAATTACAGGTAGTAACAAGTGCTCTGAAGGAAAGGGCAGGCTTCCCTTCCAGGGGAAGCAGCAGTGGTGTGTGTTCACGCCACAGAGAAGGCATTTCATGAGGAAGTTGACTTTAAGAGGAGTCAGAAGGAAGAGGAATCTGGGTAGGGGGGCGGTGAGGGGAGGCACGTGTGGGGTATCAGAGAGGGAAGGGAAATCAGAGAGGGAAGGGTGGTTCAGGCCAGGCGGAATGAATCGGGAGAGGAGAGTATGAGATATTGACAAGCATATGGACCCGTGGTGAAGCTGCAGGGAATTTAGTGAGGCTGGAGTCTCTGGACAGAGTAGGGCCAGGTAACGATGAAGCACTAGTCAGGACTGCGCTTTGCAAAGGGCCTTGGGAATGAAGGGCTCAGACTGGAAGGGCACTGGGAAATCCTGAAGGGCTTCCCACATCCTGCAGTCACTTCGGGTTGTTAGCATGCTTTTAAGTANTTAGTGAGGCTGGAGTCTCTGGACAGAGTAGGGCCAGGTAACGATGAAGCACTAGTCAGGACTGCGCTTTGCAAAGGGCCTTGGGAATGAAGGGCTCAGACTGGAAGGGCACTGGGAAATCCTGAAGGGCTTCCCACATCCTGCAGTCACTTCGGGTTGTTAGCATGCTTTTAAGTATCTGGGTTCAGCTGCCAAAACTCCCCAGGTCTGGTGGCTGTTCTGAATGTTTATGTTTGTCAAATTGGTGAATGGAGTGCGGAGTTGGCAATTACTTTCTGCACTTTGCCTTCAGCGATAGTAAACACATACACAATTCCGTCTTGATCTGTCGGATATAGCAGAGCTGTTTCTTGGAATAGGAGCCCAAAATCAGTGCTTGTGGATTTGAAATCAATCTCACTAATGACTAATAGACTACAGCTGACTTTTGGGAGCTGCTTTTTCTGATTTTATGCTTCAGGCAAGAGAAGAAGGGAATTTTGAGCCATTTCCCTGATGAAATCTCTGAGGTGTAGAATTTTAATGCCAGAAGGGAACCTGGAGGTTCTCTTACTGATGTTACAGATACATGAAGTTAGAAACACTTGTGACTCACANTTATGTGGAAGGGAGGAGATACCTGAACGAAATCCGCTTCTTTTAGGGAGGAATGGGTATTAGGAGGAGAAGACAATCATTGAATAGGCAACCAAGAGAATATCCTCTGTACACTATAAAAGTGTGTAGACAGAATGATGTTAGTTCAGAAACGAATGCCCAGTGTGATAAGGACAAATGAAACTGTCATTTTAAAATAACTGAAGGACACATGGAAGCAACTTAATATCCATTGATTGATGGATGAATGAAAAAGAAGATGTGGCACATATATACAATGGAATATTACTCAGCCATAAAAAGGAATGAAATAATGCCATTTGCAGTGACGTGGATGGACCTAGAGATCGTCATACTGAGTGAAGAAAGTCAGACAAAGACAAATACATCACTAATATNAATAACTGAAGGACACATGGAAGCAACTTAATATCCATTGATTGATGGATGAATGAAAAAGAAGATGTGGCACATATATACAATGGAATATTACTCAGCCATAAAAAGGAATGAAATAATGCCATTTGCAGTGACGTGGATGGACCTAGAGATCGTCATACTGAGTGAAGAAAGTCAGACAAAGACAAATACATCACTAATATGTGGAATCTAAAAAAAAAAAGTGATGCAAGTGAACTTATTTGCAAAACAGAAATAGTCACAGGTGTAGAAAACAAACTTATGGTCACCATGGAGGAAGTGAAGGGGGAGGGATAAGCTGGGAGACTGGGATTAACATATACACTTATTCTTTATAAAGTAGATCACTAAGAAGAACCTACTATATACAGCACAGGGGATTCCAGTCAGTACTCTATAATGATCTACATAGGAAAAGAACCTTAAAAAGAGTGGATATATGTGCATATATATAAAGTGAATTACTTTGCCCTACAGCAGAAGCTAACACAACTATAAAAATAGCTTTAAATCAGCTATACTCCAATAAAAATTAATTTAAAAATGAAATGACAGGGAATATAACTTTGTGTTTTCCAGCATGACCAAGCATTCTCCAGTTCTCAGTGGACACCAGCTGGGACTCTTACAAATTTAACGTGCACAGTTCTGCTGTTATCTACATATTCTCCAGGCTAAGGGCTCAGACCCACAAGACTGCCCCCCACCTCAGACAGCAAGTCCAGGTTGTCACTTGTACTTGAGATCAACCAGTTGTATATACTGGAGGTTCCTACGACCCCTTCTTCAGATTTGCTGGAGTGGCCCACAGAAGCCAGAGAAACACTAACTCCTGTTTACCAGTCGATTATAAAGGACACAGGTGAACAGCCAGGCTGAGATCAGGAGGCATCCTGGGCATAGGAGCTTCTGCCTGTCCACACTCTGGAATATTACAGATCAAGCTAAAAGAATATGGCTGTATATATGTATTGGCTCAAACGTATGCCATGGTATATGATATATTTAATCACATAGATGGTATAATTTTATTTTTGTAAATGAAGTAAGTGGCATCCCTTCCTGTTTTAAAACAAAAAACAAAAAGCAAGATGAGCCTGGGGCATTTTGCGGTGCCAGAAATGAAAGAAGTCCTCAGAGAATGGTGGACAATATAAAGAAGATACGAAAACCAGGTTGAAGGAGCTCCCTCTGGCTAAATCTGGGTCACTTTGAGCATCCACTTGAAATGAGAAGGCACAAGTCCATACTCCCCCCTCTCCATACCCTGTGTGTACTCAGTCATGTCCAACTCTCTGCAACCCCATGGACTAGTCCACCAGGCTTCTCTGTCTTTGCAATTGTCCAGGCAAGAATACTGGAGTGGGTTGCCATTTCCTTCTCCAAGGGATCTTCCTGGACCAGGGCTTGAACCCGTGTTTCCTGCATTGGTAGGTGAATTCTTTACCACCAAGCCATCTGGGAAACCCTGAATCCATACTTACATAAACTAATAAGCTAGTAACTTGAAATTTTATGAGGAATGAGATATAAGTATCTCATTCTTAGTATCTCAGCATCTCCCTACAAAATACTCATTAATAAATATCAGAGACGAAAAGGAATATTGTTGCAGAGGAGAAGCCTGGTAGGCACCACCTAATAAGTGAGCAGAAGGGACTGCATCAGCAATGCCATGAGTCAGATCACATGCCGTAGGAACAGATGCAGTCAGAACAGAGCATCACGTCTTCTGAGACATTCCTGCTAAAGATGCACGACCTGGGTCTAATCAGAGGAACCATCTGGGAAATTCAAAGAACCGAATAGTTATAATCTTTAAAAATGTCACATTCCTAAAACTCAAGGGAAGCCCAAGGAACTATTCTAGAATGATATGGCAACTAAAGGTAAAGCATGATTCTGAACCAGATTCGTTTGCTGTCAAGGATATTATTGAGCCGCTTGGTGGAATTTGAATGGAGTTTGAGAATTTGTTGTGGGTAAATGTACCAGGTCTTAATTTCCTGAGCTTGATGGTTGTGTTGTGGATACTCAGGAGAATGTAACTGTGTGAAGCTCGTGTGCATGGGGGTAGTGCATCAGGTTATTTCAAGTTAAGGAAGGAAGAAGGGACCTGCAACTCTTTTGGTTACAACTTTGAGATTGCTTTTTTTTTTTTTAAGTAACTATTACCTAGACATCACACGGCTTGAAAGGAATATAGTGAGCCTCTGGTTGTGGGGATTCACTGAGACAGAGTTTGGAAGGTCACTCCCCGAGGCCATTGTAGAGGGATGTTGTGCATGGTCTACATGGCCTCTGAAGAGCCCACATGGCTTCTGAAGCCTCAGATGCTAAGATTCTAGGTGTCTGTATGGTGGTGGTTGTNTTTTTTTTTTAAGTAACTGTTACCTAGACATCACACGGCTTGAAAGGAATATAGTGAGCCTCTGGTTGTGGGGATTCACTGAGACAGAGTTTGGAAGGTCACTCCCCGAGGCCATTGTAAAGGGATGTTGTGCATGGTCTACATGGCCTCTGAAGAGCCCACATGGCTTCTGAAGCCTCAGATGCTAAGATTCTAGGTGTCTGTATGGTGGTGGTTGTGGTGGTTTAGTCACTAAGTGGTGTCTGACTCTTGCGACCCCATGGACTGTTGCCTGCCAGGTTCCTCTGTCCATGGGATTCTCCAAGTAAGAATACTGGAATGGGTTGCCATTTCCTTCTCCAGGGGATCTTCTCAACTCAGGGATTGAACCCGGGTCTCCTGCACTGCAGGCAGATTCTTTACCAACTGAGCTATGAGAGAAGCCCGTCTGTATACGTATTTTAAAGTAATAGTTGGATTTGCTAAATGATGTTTATGCCTTCAGTTATTACAGGTCAAAGCAGATTGCCCTCTTATACCAATCAGCAGGTGTTTTTTTTTTTAAAAAACTCTTGGCTAGAGACTGTGTATACTACAGAGATTGTGTATACTTCAGAGACCGTGTATACCGAAGACTGTATGTAACTCCCTCCAAGAAACGTTAATGATGTCATTAGATAAAAAGGGCATTGACATAAAAAGTAGATGACCCCCGTACAGTAGTAAATAATAAATACAGTAAATGCCCTACATATGAACCTGCAAGTTGCGGACTGTCAAAGATGCTGATGTGCTCCCGTATGCCAGCTGTTGTGTTATACTACTGTATTTTCAAAGTACCATGTTGTAAGATTTAATATGTTTATTTCTTGTGTTTGTTTTTATGTATCATTTGTGTAAAAAGTATTACAAACCTATTACAGTATGGTACTATATAGTCGATTGTATTAGTCGGGTACCTAGGCTAACTTTGTTGCACTTACCAGCAAATTGGACTTACCAATGTGCTGTCGGAACTCGCTAGCATGTACCAGACCTTTGGTGTTAATAATCTATACATTTCAGACTGGGGGATGTTTCTGTGAGCTTCAGGAAGGCCTTTATAGAGGTATGGGATGGGACTAGGTGTTGGAGTGTAAGACTTAGGTATGCATGGAGTAAGAGTGGAGAGGGGACATTCCATGCAGAGGTGCCCCTGTGAAGGGCGTGTGGTGTTCAGGGACAGTGAGAGGACTAGCCTAACAGGAGGCTTCCTATAGAGAGCACTGCTTTAAATACAGTGTAGTTAGGGTGACAGGACTGACTACCATAACAGGGAAGGAGGATGGAGAGGAAACTAATGATTGGGACATCAGGCACTGGGTTAGATGGTTTTAATTTTTACTTTTAATGTTAACTTTTAAATTAATTTTAAAAATTTAATTCAAAATGTTAATGTTAAATTAATTTTTAAAATTTAATTTAAAATAATTTTAAAATTAATTGAAATTAATTTTTCATTTAAAAATTTTACTTTTACTTTTTACTTTTATTTATTTATTTTGGCTCCTCTGGGTCTTTGTGTCTGTACATGGGCTCTCTCTGGTTGCAGTGAGGGGGAGCCTCTTCTCTGGTTGCGGAGCACAGGCTTCTTGTTGCAGTGACCTTTCTTGCTGCAGAGCATGGGCTCTGGAGTGTGAACTCAGTAGTTGTGGTGCACGAGCTTAGTTGCCCTNTATCATGATTGATTTAGAGAGTGTGCATGGTTATGTGGAAGGGAGGAGATACCTGAACGAAATCCGCTTCTTTTAGGGAGGAATGGGTTTTAGGAGGAGAAGACAATCATTGAATAGGCAACCAAGAGAATATCCTCTGTACACTATAAAAGTGTGTAGACAGAATGATGTTAGTTCAGAAACGAATGCCCAGTGTGATGAGGACAAATGAAACTGCCATTTTAAAATAACTGAAGGACACATGGAAGCAACTTAATATCCATTGATTGATGCATGGATGAAAAAGAAGATGTGGCACGTATATACAGTGGAATATTACTCAGCCATAAAAAGGAATGAAATGATGCCATTTGCAATGACGTGGATGGACCTAGAGATTGTCATACTGAGTGAAGAAAGTCAGACAAAGACAAATACATCACTAATATGTGGAATCTAAAAAAAAAAAAGTGATGCAAGTGAACTTATTTGCAAAACAGAAATAGTCACAGGTGTAGAGAACAAACTTATGGTCACCAAGGAGGAAGTGAAGGGGGAGGGATAAGCTGGGAGACTGGGATTAACATATACACTTATTCTTTATAAAGTAGATCACTAAGAAGAACCTACTGTATACAGCACAGGGAATTCCAGTCAGTACTCTATAATGATCTACATAGGAAAAGAACCTTAAAACGAGTGGATATATGTGTATATATATAAAGTGAATTACTTTGCCGTACAGCAGAAGCTAACACAACTATAAAAATAGCTTTAAATCAGCTATACTCCAACAAAAATTAATTTAAAAATGAAATGACAGGGAATATAACTTTGTGTTTTCCAGCATGACCAAGCATTCTCCAGTTCTCAGTGGACACCAGCTGGGAATCTTACAAATTTAACGTGCACAGTTCTGCTGTTATCTACATATTCTCCAGGCTAAGGGCTCAGACCCACAAGACTGCCCCCCACCTCAGACAGCAAGTCCAGGTTGTCACTTGTACTTGAGATCAACCAGTTGTATATATTGGAGGTTCCTACGACCCCTTCTTCAGATTTGCTGGAGTGGCCCACAGAAGCCAGAGAAACACTGACTCCTGTTTACCAGTTGATTATAAAGGACACAGGTGAACAGCCAGGCTGAGATCAGGAGGCATCCTGGGCATAGGAGCTTCTGCCTGTCCACACTCTGGAATATTACAGATCAAGCTAAAAGACTATGGCTGTATATATGTATTGGCTCAAACGTATGCCATGGTATATATTTAATCACATAGATGGTATAATTTTATTTTTGTAAATGAAGTAAGTGGCATCCCTTCCTGTTTTAAAACAAAAACAAAAAGCAAGATGAGCCTGGGGCATTTTGCGGTGCCAGAAATGAAAGAAGTCCTCAGAGAATGATGGACAATATAAAGAAGATACGACAACCAGGTTGAAGGAGCTCCCTCTGGCTAAATCTGGGTCACCTTGAGCATCCACTTGAAATGAGAAGACACAAGTCCATACTCCCCCCGTCCATACCCTTTGTGTACTCAGTCATGTCCAACTCTCTGCAACCCCATGGACTGTAGTCCACCAGGCTTCTCTGTCTGTGCAATTGTCCAGCAAGNAGGTTGAAGGAGCTCCCTCTGGCTAAATCTGGGTCACCTTGAGCATCCACTTGAAATGAGAAGACACAAGTCCATACTCCCCCCGTCCATACCCTTTGTGTACTCAGTCATGTCCAACTCTCTGCAACCCCATGGACTGTAGTCCACCAGGCTTCTCTGTCTGTGCAATTGTCCAGCAAGAATACTGGAGTGGGTTGCCATTTCCTTCTCCAAGGGATCTTCCTGGACCAGGGCTTGAACCCGTGTTTCCTGCATTGGTAGGTGAATTCTTTACCACCGAGCCATCTGGGAAACCCTGAGTCCATACTTACATAAACTAATAAGCTAGTAACTTGAAATTTTGTGAGGAATGAGATATAAGTATCTCATTCTTAGTCTCTCAGCATCTCCCTACAAAATACTCATTAATAAATATCAGAGACAAAAAGGAATATTGTTGCAGAGGAGAAGCCTGGTAGGCACCACCTAATAAGTGAGCAGAAGGGACTGCATCAGCAATGCCATGAGTCAGATCACATGCCATAGGAACAGATGCAGTCAGAACAGAGCATCACGTCTTCTGAGACATTCCTGCTAAAGATGCATGACCTGGGTCTAATCAGAGGAACCATCTGGGAAATTCAAAGAACCGAATAGTTATAATCTTTAAAAATGTCACATTCCTAAAACTCAAGGGAAGCCCAAGGAACTATTCAGAATGATATGGCAACTAAAGGTAAAGCATGATTCTGAACCAGATTCGTTTACTGTCAAGGATATTATTGAGCCGCTTGGTGGAATTTGAATGGAGTTTGAGAATTTGTTGTGGGTAAATGTACCAGGTCTTAATTTCCTGAGCTTGATGGTTGTGTTGTGGTTACTCAGGAGAATGTAACTGTGTGAAGCTCGTGTGCATGGGGGTAGTGCATCAGGTTATTTCAAGTTAAGGAAGGAAGAAGGGACCTGCAACTCTTTTGGTTACAACTTTGAGATTGCTTTTTTTTTTTTTAAGTAACTGTTACCTAGACATCACACGGCTTGAAAGGAATATAGTGAGCCTCTGGTTGTGGGGATTCACTGAGACAGAGTTTGGAAGGTCACTCCCCGAGGCCATTGTAGAGGGATGTTGTGCATGGTCTACATGGCCTCTGAAGAGCCCACATGGCTTCTGAAGCCTCAGATGCTAAGATTCTAGGTGTCTGTATGGTGGTGGTTGTGGTGGTTTAGTCACTAAGTGGTGTCTGACTNGTGTTTCTCAGGGCTGAATTATCTTCTGCAACACATAGCGTTTTCTCTATCGTGGCCTCATCCTCCACCATTTCATTGGGCATCTGGAGAACTGTTTTGATGTGTAAGAGTTTTGATGTGTATTTATTTGAATAAATAAAGTGCAAAAAAGAAAAGAAAAGTGCTAGACTATGTGTTAGATGTTAAAATGCAAGAAAGAGTCCAGACCTGGGGAAGATCACAAGTTTTCATCAGCAGTGCAGTGGAAAAACCATTGTGGCATTCATACAGTAGAGCGTCCCTCGTGACTCAGACTGTCGAGAATCTGGCTGCCATGCAGGAGGCCTGGGTTCTACTCCAGGGTTGGGAAGATCCCCTGGAAAAGGGAGTGGCTACCCACTCCAGCATTCCTGCCTGGAGAATTCCATAGACAGAGAAGCAGGGGGCTACATTCCTTGGGCTCACAGAGTCAGGCATTACTGAGCACAGATTGAGTGGGGCTGGGGGAGAGTATGGACTGATCCATACACATACTCATTCATACAGTAGAGTGACTAGGTAACGGCAGAAAGGAAGGGACGACAGCTCCGCAAGTCAGTGTGAATGAATCTCACAATCGTAACACTGAACAAAAGCTGGACACAAAACAGGCCCTACTCTCCCTCTGTCCATATACAATTCAAAGCCAGGCGTCACTGATCTGAGGGCTCAGAAGTCAGGATAACGGGACCTTGAGGAGAGGAGAAGGAGGGTGGTGATTAGGAGGAGGATACAGCAGGGCTTCCAGGGCTGCTGGGCATCGTCTTTTAAAAAATGATTTATTTATGTATTTCCTTGGCTGCACCAAGTTAGTTGTGTCATGCAAACGCTTAGTTGTGGCGTGTGGAATTTAGTTCCCTGACCAGGGGTCAAATACAGGCTCCCTGCATTCGGAGCACAGATTCTTAGCCACTGGGTACCAAGGAGTGTCTTGACACAGGAGCGTCACACGGGTGTGTTCACTTCCGTAATACATCATACTTAACACTCATGACTTCAGTACTTTTAGGTGTTGTATATTGCACTTCAATAAAGTGTGTGTGTGTGTGTTTTAAACACAATGAAGAAAGGCATAAAAATCAGTGTATAAATCAGCATGCAATTCAGACTTGGCGGAAGTCCTTTGACCTTATGAGCGGCATTGTAAATCTCGTGGGCACCAGTATTAACCATCGGTTTATCAGTGCCACCAAAGGGCGACATGACTGGTGGCTTTACAGAGACTGGAAGAGCAGCTGCCAAATGTGGCATCGGGGCACGTGTGTGAGGTGGGATTCACGTGTACAATTTGTATACCAGGCGCTGTGTCTCAGACCACGGTGCAGATACTCCGTACAGGGTGTGGATTCTGCCAGTGGGTTCACACCCAGCACAGCATCCTAATTCTACCTCCAGTTCGTGAGTGCCACAGCTGTCATTACAGATTTTATTGGGCTTCTTCGACCTTTACCCTCTGTTGATCGCGTCTCTTCAGATCACTTCCTGATTTCATCTTGAGTCTCAGATGCCCTCAAGAATCGAACATTTAGGGGATGTTTTGAATCCCCAGCCCTGCTTCACTGGCTCAGTGGGCCTGTGTGCTGGAAGTGTAGACTGATTCTAATATTAGTTTGTCAAAGAAAATGGAATCTGTCCCCACTGTGTAAAGTGTAGAGTGTATCCCAGAGTGAGGCAGAATTACTTTTGGATTATTTGTTGTTTGCAGTTGGCTTCATCCACGATTTCCTGCTTCAGGCCAAAGAAAAACTCAAGTTGTTTTGCTTCCATGTTCAAGCTCCTTCATAGGCAGGTTCATTTCATGTGGAACCTTGCTTTTTTGGAAGAGGGTGACTCACTTGTGAGAACTGGGAATAGTTAAGGAAGAGATCCATTTCTCAGGGTTTCATAATTTTCAATAATCTCTGCTTTGCCAGGACCCATTATTATTTTTATTTTTTCATAACCCCTTAGGGCCTTTCCCCAACGGCTCAGTGATAAAGAATCCACTGCCAATGAAGGAAACGCAGGAGATGCAAGTTTGATTCCTGGGTTGGGAAGACCCCCTAGAGGAGGAAATGACAGCCCACTCAAGTAATCTTACCTGGAGGATCCCACGGACAGAGGAGCCAGGTGGGCTACAGTCCATGGGATCCCAAAGAGTTGGACACCACTGAGCAACTGAGGACTGAGCACAACCCCTTATGAGTTAGATCTTCATGAAAATTCTGATTAGTAAATTTAAATTCCCATGGGTTACTTATTGCGTGTGTTTGGAATGAAAGGAGGAAAAATCTGTGAAGTGAAATGGAAACTCTCTTTTTAATTCAGACTGATTTCAGTGTGATTCCTGTTGTTGATATGGCTGGTAATAATTTGACTCTTTTCTGTTTTTAGGAAGCTAAGGTAATTTTTGCCTACATTGGAAATCAGTAGTTCTGAAAGGTGATTTTCAAACATGCCTCAGAAAGAGAGAAAAAAAGTTGAGAAAGATTCTTATTAATTTTAAACCTGGTACACGTTCAAAATAACTACAAAATAGCTATGTAAACTTAAGGCAGATACCACACTTCATATGTTGAAGTTATTAGTTGTTTATAGTTATTTATTAAGTTTTCCATCTTGCATATATTGATTCTTAGAGCACTGATTCCAGTTGTGTGGGGGGAAAAAATCCATAATTTGTTAATCCATCCTGTTGTTCTCACCTTATTACCCAAAGTAGGGAAACTTGGGGAGAGTGGGGCTGTTTACCAAGACCAGAGGGTAAAGATGTGGAGTGTGGGAAGGAGGCTAAGACCAGAGGTTGGTGCTCTGGTTCTTATGAGTCGTCATAGGAAATTGCCTAGAAGCTACGTGAAAGCACAGTTCTGGAGCTCAGAAGAGTGACCTGTCCTGGCAAGGTGTCAGTCATCTGTGAGTGGTGACGTTTCCTGCTTCTGGAGGGCATGAGACCACCAGCTGGCAGGGGAAGTGAAGGCAAATATCACCTTTTCAGAAAAGGAGTCTGGGCCCTTTATTGAATTGTTTTTCATGCATGGGTTTTTTCTCCTCTCAAAATGCAAATGATCCCTGTGAAAAACTTGGCAAGTGCAAAATGTATAAAGCCAATAAGATTCACCAATAATGCGATTCTCATTTCCCAAGAAAATCACCGTTAACATTTGGAATATTTCTTTCCAGACTTTTTCCTGTGCACATACTTTCCACACAGTTGAGATACCACTGTGTGGACAATTTTACCGCATACTTTTTTCCACTTAACATTAGTTCAAGCGTAGTGTCATCTTATTAAAATTATAATATTGCTTTTAATGTTTACGTGCAAGGATTATTTCTCCTTTCATTATTTATGGTTCTTAACATGGGTTTTTAGAGGTAGAATAAGTGGGTTAAAGGATGGGAACAGTGTAAAGCTTTACATTTTTTATTAAGTGCTTTTCAAAATCTTTATTTCAATTTCGACTCCCATTGACAGCTGGCTATGACATTTAAAGGTTTTATTGGAGAAAGAGTTAATAAAAGAAATAGATGAATCAGAAAGTAACACCATGGTATGAGTGTTGTTTAATCGCTAAGTCGTGTCCAACTCTTTTGTGACCCCATGGTCTGCAGCCCACCAGACTCCTCTGTCTGTGGGATCCTAGGCAAGAATGCTGGAATGNTATTGGAGAAAGAGTTAATAAAAGAAATAGATGAATCAGAAAGTAACACCATGGTATGAGTGTTGTTTAATCGCTAAGTCGTGTCCAACTCTTTTGTGACCCCATGGTCTGCAGCCCACCAGACTCCTCTGTCTGTGGGATCCTAGGCAAGAATGCTGGAATGGGTCGCCATTTGCCTCCCTAGGGGATCTTTGGGACTCAGAGATTGAACCCACATCTCCTGCATTGTAGACAGATTCTTTACCGCTGAGCCACCTGGAAAGCCCAGTGGTATGAGAGAAACTAACAAAAGAGGAATTCTTAGGAAGAAGGGTCAGCATTAGTTAATGCTGTATCAAGGTCTCCTAAGCACAGGATGGACAGATCCATTGGGTTTGGTGCCTGGAGGCATTGGTGTAATGGTAAGTTGTTAGGTTTAGGGTGAGCTGACAGGTGCGTGAAGTAGATATGGTTTATTCCATAATCATAGCTGTGAAGGGCAGGAGAGAGTTATTAGGTTGAGCTGCAGAACTGATAGAAGGTGTTATATTATTAGTTCTTAAAGATGGGTGTGGCATGTGCCTTTTTGCAGGAATTGATAGAGGACGACGTGAGAGGGGATGGGGCCCAGAGCTCTGGAGCCACCTTTTTTCAGGGAAGGAGGTCAGGATGGGAGGGCGTGCAGGTGAGCTAGGAGGAAGTGGGAGGAGTCTCTGTAATAGATTTCTTTTTCTTTGTGAAAGAAAAGGCACAACATTGGCTGAGAGTGAACAGAGTAGTAGAAACATCAGCTAAGGGATGAGGTGTGGGTGAACGGGTTTGCCTTCTGATCCAGGTGACCGTCTGCAGCTCAGGCCGGAGAGCTGTCTGAGGACTACTGTGGGAGATCACCAAGTTGAACCCTCCCCAGTGTCAGAGGTTCTCCTGAAGCTGAAAACCACAAATATGTGGCATTTTCCCCCTCTGTTGATCTAGGGTATTTCTCTGGCAATGCTTAGCAGCCCATGGCCTCTGTGGCGGCTCAGTGGTAAAGAATCTGCCTGCCAGTGCAGGAGCCACAGGAGATGTGGGTTTGATCCCTGGGTTGGGAAGATCCCCCAGAGGAGGAAATGACAACCCACTCCAGTATTATTGCCTGGCCGTCTACGGCCCCTGGGGTTGCAAATGAGTCAGACATAACTTAGTAACTAAACAACACTTAGCAGCCCAGGTGCAGGGGAGAATTAATCAGTTGGTACTCTGAAAAACGGAGAAGGCAATGGCACCCCACTCCAGTACTCTTGCCTGGAAGATCCCATGGACGCAGGAGCCTGGTAGGCTGCAGTCCACGAGGTCGCTAAGACTTGACACTATTGAGCAAGTTCACTTTCACTTTTCATTTTCCTGCATTGGAGAAGGAAATGGCAACCCAGTTTAGTGTTCTTGCCTTGAGAATCCCAGGGACAGGGGAGCCTGATGGGCTGCCGTCTGTGGGGTCGCACAGAGTCGGACATGACTGAAGCGACTTAGCAACAGCAGCAACTCTAAAAAAAATTCCCTTGCAAGTATATTTCAATAACTTTAAAGTGAGTACAGGGAGGTTTATTCTCTCATAAACAAGAACAAAGAAACAGATCGATTCCCGTGGTAAGCTAGTGATCAAGCTCTAGCCAGACCTTGGTAACTACTCTGTTCCCTTAAAATTCACTAATGTTTATAGTTAGGTTTTAGAAATTTTATTTATTTTTTTAAAAAAAGGATTGGTAAAGGAAAAATTGGCATATCCTTGTATGCTAGATCTTAGAAAAATAAAAAACAGGGCACATATTTTGAGGAGAAAGAAAAAAAAGGCAGCATTACTATGTTATTCCTGTGCAAAATTACTAAATGTTATTGGAGGTGCAGTAATTATTTAGTCCCTGGAAGTTTTAGAGAAACAGTGAAAGACAAGAAGATAGAGCACTCACAGAAGCCATTTAATTTTTGTACTGCCCAGACATTTTACCCCTGGAAAAGGAAGTGACAATTCATTCCAGTATTCTTGCCTGGAGAATCCCATGGGCGAGGAGCCTGGTGGGCTACAGTTCACGGGATTGCAAAGAGTCAGACATGACTTAGTGATTAAACAACAAGACATTTCACATGAAAAATACATTAAAAAAAATTAACTTCAAATACAATTTCAGTTCAGAGTAAAAGAGCTATGTTTTATGGTAATATTGCTGTTTGAAAGGTTGAAAAGAGCAACACAGTAGTTCAGGGCTAATTGTGTGATGTATTAGAGGATGGACAATGGGTCATTTACACCTTAGTGGACAGTTAGCATTATGTTTATGATAAAAGTTCACAGAGTTTAATTCACTCCTCAAATATTATAAAGAAACAGTCATTTCTTTATCCAACGGACTGCCTTTTTTTTTCCCCTCTTACATGGTTTTCAGTGACAGCAGTTTTCAATGGATGTAAACAACCATTCTCTGGAACAGTAGCTATTAAAATTGGTTTGAACGCTGCTTGACAATGATGAAGAAAAATATTATTTCCCAAAGGACTGAAGAAAGAGGGATGATTTTTATGCTCGTGGAAGGCCAGTTTTTAACCACAAAAATTTCCCTGTAACCTTTCCTGATTGAAAACATATTACTTGCTATTCAAAAACACAGGCAAATTAGTGAGGAAAGTTTCTAAAATGAGCTCCAGGGTTAGACATATAATTTGCGAATGACATGTCATGATAGTAAAGTGTATTTCCTTCTGGGTTTTGTTTTAAACTGTAGAAAGTACACGAAATGCCACAGTGCAGTCTTCAAACATGTTTTTCCAGCTGTAAGACGAGCACCCCTAGTTTTTAAGGTAGTGTTTGTTTCAAATGTCCATGTCTTCAGAATGTTTATTTCTCACAATATATTTGTTCTCTTATTTTATAGCATTTGTTTATCTGACTTTTCCTGGGTCTGTAGGAATGTCGGGGAACTTGGCATTGCCTTTGAAATGGTCATCTAGGAGCTTCCTTATTACAGGGCTGTTTCTCTTAAAACATGTACTTTGAGGAATACGCATGAGATTTGGGGCTGCTGGGGTGAGCGATCCCGGCTACAGACTGTGACAATAAGGCTACAGGAGACAGTGGTTACATACTAACTACCCCAGGAATTCACACTTTAAGTCATCATTGAGTGACCCCCACTAAACAGCCGTGTGCCCTGCCATCAGGAGCTGAATCACTTCTGGATCCAGCCTGACCCTCAGAGCTAGCGCCAGAATACGGTGGGCCCTTCGAGGGAACTAAAGCCCTCTGCAACATCCAGAGCCTTTCATCTCCTGGACCACTGCAAGACCTGACCCCCACAGAACCACTTGTTTTCTGAAGGCAGTGTCAAGAGAGACATGGTTTACCTCTTTTAGTAATCTTTGACTTTGACATCATTTTAAAAAATAATTTATTTATTCTGCTCTGCCAGGTCTTAGTGGGGTCTAGTGCGGCATGTGGGGTCTAGTTCCCTGACCAGGGATTGACCCTGGGCTCCACTGTACTGGGAGCCTGAATTGTTAACTGCTGGACCACCAGGGAAGTCCCCAACATAATTTTGAATGTCTGAAAAGTTTCAGGACCTCCCTTGTACTTTTCACCCGGACACATCAATTGTTTGGCATTTGCCTTATCATCACATCTACCAGTAATGTGAAAGTAAATTGCAGACACCATGCCCCTTTGCCCCCTCTGCTTGAGTGTATAATTCCAAGAACAAGGAGAGTCTCCTATATAATCCCGGTGTAGATACTGGAAGCAGGAAATTTTACCCTGGATTAGATAATTGCCTGGTATCAAAGTCCATATTTAGACTTTGCCAATTGCCCCCAATATAATGTCTTCTATAGCAATTTTTGTTTGTTTCCTGGTCTGGGATGCATATCATATCTCTCTGAGTTCAGTTAATCTTAAATGAATTAGCTGTTTCCAGCAAAGTGAAGGGGGACCACATTTTCATCGCATGCTTTTGGTACACGCGTATCCATTTCAACATCTTTTCTGAAGCAGAGTGACAGGAGATTGTACAGAGAAACTTTCACGTAGGAAATACTTGTATTCAGGGCTCGTGACCCAGTACCCTTTTCAGCAGGTGAATTGCTTTCTGTACAAGCCACCACTGGTTCTTATGAAGGCTTGCTGTATAGCTACCATTGTGTGCTGAGTACAGTACTGAGCTTTCTCTCATTCAAGGCTGTCTTTTTAACATGTGAGAGCTGCTGTTTCATCCCATTGAACATTTTCTGTAAGTTGCTGGTGAGACGGTTTCAGACTCTGTCTTGCAGCTTGTCTTTTGGTGAGGAAAGATGACAGGTAGCCATCATTTTTCTGCTTAAGGCCAGCAGTTGGTCTGTAATTACTCTCTGGAGCTTGTGAACAAAGCAGCGTATGCTTGTGATTCCAAAATCACTCATAACCTCTCCTGCATTTGTTCCATTGAAAATTGCATGACAGTTTTCTAAGGTTTCATTCTACAAAGTGTGTAGAATTCGTTCTCACAAGATACGAAGAATTTCCAAACTGAGATTTTCCATAAAAGACTCATGGCCCCAGTGGAACCACATAAGAAATTCAGCAGTTTTTATTTATTTTTTTTTTAAGAATTTTTACTTCTTTAGTTATTTTTGGCTGTGCCGGGTCTTCTCTGCTGCACAGGCTTTTCTTTANCCTATGTGCGTGTCTGCCAAGCACTTCAGTCGTGTGTGACTCTTTCTGACCTTATAGACTGTAGCACCCCAGGCTCCTCTGCCCATGGGATGCTCCAGGCAGAAAACTGGAGTGTATGTATTCTTGGAGGAGGAAAATGCGCTCCTCCAGGGGATTTTCCTGACCCAGGGATCAAACCCATGTCTCTTATGTCTTCTGCATTGGGAGGTGGGTTCTTTACCACTAGCGACACCTGGGAAGCCCATGTTAAATGAGCCTATATTAGTAAGTCTGAATGGCATGCTTTGTCCATATTGCTGACTCTGTTATGCTGATCAGATATAAGTTATGTGTGTGATCCCATGGTATATGGCCACTTGTTGGGTAATCCCTGAGATGATGTTAAGTAGGCATTCAGCTGTTTGACCTTTCAGAGGTCAAGACCAAAGCCCAAGAGGGTATTATCCTATTAGCTTCCTTCTCATCTTGCTTTGTCAGGCCCAAGTTGCATTGCAGGCCCACTCTGAGGCACAAAGGCCAAAGGGGCAGGGGTTGACACCTCAACAAAATCTTAGCTCTATTGCAAAGGAAGAAGAGAGTGGATAGGTGCTAAGTAGGCGCCCCCCGAGTTCCCTGGGCCACCTTCAAGCTCTTCTTGTGTCCTCCTTTCACTACTCACTGTTCTCCAGCTGTACCAGCCACCTTTCAGTTATTCTGATTCAGCACAGGTTTTTTGTTTTTTTTTTTTTTAATGATTTTTCAGATTCATGTCTTGTAGGGAAAGATTATCAAATAATATCTTCCTGTTTTTTTCAAGGGGGCAAAGCAAGGGTGTAGAAAGCCACCACATGAGTGGAAAAATGTTATTGCCATGGAAATTGCATTGTTTCTGTGGGGATGGAAATATTCTTTATCTGCCACCGTCCAGCACAGTAGCCACTAACCACAAATGGCTGCTGCACCCTTGAAATGTGTCTAGTGCAACTAAGGAACTGAATGGTACATTGTATACCATTTAAATCAACTTAGATAGCCACATGTGGTTAGTGGCTACCATCTTGGATTGTGCAAGCTAGCACTATTATTCACCAATCTGAGACCCTGGGTACATCCCTCCACCTCTCCTAACTCAGGCTATTTACCTGGAAAGTGAGGGTTGTGCTTTGCCTGCCTTTTACATAGGCTTGAGGACCAAATAATATTGTGGGCATAAAAGATCATTAAAAACTGTCATTGAAAATATAAAATGACATTATCAATGTTACAGCACCTCTGTCTTTTTTTCATAGCAGAGCTGGAAGCAGCCACTTTTGCTGGTTACCTCTGTCCTATGACTTCTGTTATATCAATGATTATTTCTTTTAGTGAGGATAAACCTAGAGTCTATTGTGTAAGTACAGAGAGGAAGCAAAATCAAAACAATTTATTATTGTTGAACTATTTGTGAACCTTATTAGCTTTTAAAAGGGTTTGAAAATGAAAACTGAAGGCAGATTATTTTTTTCCCTGTTTCATAGATAGGTTCATTTCTGTCATATTTTAGATAAGTGATGCCATGTAGCATTTGTCTTTCTCTTTCTGTCTTACTTTACTTAGTATGATAATATCTGGGTCCATCCATGTTGCCTCAAATGGTATTATTTCATTCTTTTTTATGGCTGAGTAGTATTCCATTGTATATATGTACCACATCTTCTTTATTCATTAATCTGTTGATACACATTTAGGTGAAGACAGATTTTTTTTTTAATGAAAACTTTATATATTAATATATGGTCCTTATTTAAAAAATTTTTTTGTATTTTATTTTTTATGAATTTATGTTTTTAATTATAAATTTATTTTAATTGGGGGCTAATTACTTTACAATATTGTATTGGTTTTGCCATACATCAACATGAATCTGCCATGGGTGTACACATGTTCCCCATCCTGAACCCCCATCCCTCCTCCCTTCCTGTACCATCCTTCTGGGTCGTCTCAGTGCACCAGCCCCAAGCATCCTATATCCTGCATCGAACCTGGACTGGCGATTCGTTTCATATATGATATTATACATGTTTCAGTGCCATTCTCCCAAATCATCCCACCCTCTCCCTCTCCCACAGAGTCCGAAAGACTGTTATATACATCTGTGTCTCTTTTGCTGTCTTCCATACAGGGTTACCATTACCATCTTTCTAAATTTCATATATATGCTTTAGTATACTGTATTTGTGTTTTTCTTTCTGACTTACTTCTGTCTGTATAATAAGCTCCAGTTTCATCCACCTCATCAGAACTGATTCAAATGTATGTTTTAAAAAATGGAGTCAAGACAGAGTTACAAAGGGGAAAGTAAAAATCGCTCCAAATCTCACTTCCAGAAAAGCCACTGTCAGTTTTGGGTGTATCCTTCTAGATTTCTTTTTCTTGCATATGTGTAACTTTTTATAAAACACAAATGTGGGGACATGCTGCTTTAGCCTACATTTTCCACATAAAATGTATTATTGATATTTTGACATGTCAGTAGATACACATATGGGACTTCCCAAGTGCCACTAGCGGTAAAGAACCCACCTGTCAATGCAGGTGACTTAAGAGACATGGGCTCAATTCCTTGGTTGGGAAGATCCCTTGGAGGAGGGCATAGCAACCCACTCGAGGATTCTTGCCTGGAGAATCGCATGACAGGAACCTGGAGGACTGCAGTCCATGGTCCATAGGGTCACAGAGTCAGACACAACTGATGTGACTTGTGCTAATGAATGTGTGTGTGTGTGTGTGTGTGTGTGTGTGAGTGTGTAAAACTGTGTCTCTTTTCCTTAGTATAGATTCCTAGACGTAAAATAAGGGGTCAAAGTGTATGTACCGCAGGCATTTTTATATTGCTAGATTGCTTTATAATTAAAGTGGTGTTAATTCAACAGAGCATAAGAGTGTCTTCAAAATGGATATTGCCATCTTCATTTGGAGCCAAATAAAAGTTGTATTATTGTTAATGAGTTTTCTTCATGTTAGTCCTGCATTGAAATGGAGCTGAGTGAGTTTATGTGTGCATGTCCTTAGGGAATTGTAAAGCACCCTTCCCCATTTTGCCTGCAGCACCTTGATGAAGCCCACTGCTTTTCCTTCTGTCCAGGTTCCTGGATCTGTAAACTACCTCTTCCTCCCTCATTTCTATCTTCTCTATTCCCCTAAAAGGTAGGGAAATGGAAAACTTGGTGACTTTGGATTTCCTTGGCATACCGTGCAGAAAATACTTAGTGACTAAGAAACATAAGGCCAGTAGTCAGTACTAAGCATTCCATTTGATTCATTCAACATGCCATTACTAATCTGGCAGGTTGTTATGCAGCTTTGAAGACATTTTGTATAAATACACTTCCCCATTTTCTCTTCAGTCACAGGAGTCTGTTCTTTATAGATACTCAGTGTGGTATGTGAGCTTTGGATTAAGATGACAGTTGTCTACGTCTTGGACTGTCTGAGTCCTTTAAATCAAGAGTATGGGCTCCAAGTCCACACACACACACTTTGGCTTAAAAATTGAATTTAAGAAGAATTCCTATCCCAAAGGAGAATGAGAAAAAAACAAATGACACACACACACAAAATCTGCATAGTGGAAGAAATACATAGGCAGAAACTTGGAGAAATTGAGTATTTACCTGGGTTTTGAAAGGTGGTGAGATTTTGCAGTCTGGGCTCATGGAATGGGAAGTGTGTATTCTGAGTGAGTGGGGAGACGGCGTGTAAAACACCATGGGTGGAAGGTCGAGTCCCAGAAACATCTTGGAAATCCCATGCTGCTTTCTCTGATTGGAGTAGGTAACCCAGTCTAAGAAAGAATGCAGGTAGCTGAGAGAGAGAGAAAGATGTGTGTACCTTCCTTAAGTGTATAAAGTATATAAAGGCTTTGAGGAATAACTATTTCTGACCAGGCAACATATCAGAGAAACCATCAGTCCTGTGTACATCTGACTCTTAAGAGATCGAAGTGATCCCTATCCATTGGGGCATGGGTGGGATTAATAGTCCCAGAAACCTTGGAGCCAACTAAATGGGTCGTGCATCCCGTCCCTGTGGTCTTGATCATCTCCCAGAGTGTCATCTGTCTTCTTGTTCTCACGCTGCTGCTTCCTTCTTCCTTCTGGCCTGGGATTTTCAACCCGAGCATCTCTGTCTTCTCAGCCTTAACTGCACCGTCCCACTCTCCTTCAGGGGCCCTTAGCTGCAAAAGCCCAGCCTAGCCCTGTCAAGTTGCTCTTTTTTATTTGCCTCTATAGACTCTATGTTGTATAGCATATAGACTCTACTGTATACTATATAGCCTCTTTGCAGTATACTATATAGAGTCTATGCTGTATACGATATAGACTCTATTGTATATGATATTGACTCTATGATGTATATGGCAGACTCTATACTGTATACTGTAGAGACTCTATACTGGGGCTGCTGAGACTTGCAGGAGAAAATTATGCTACTGGACAGTTAAGTTTCAATAAATTTAGTTTCCACCCTCTCTTGGGTGGTAAAACTGCCAGGCATTCCTCCTGTGCTCTCCTTGAGCTGCTCTCTTCTCATTTCACTTTCTTTCCACTAATCTCCTATTTCTATCCTACCCGCTCCCTCCTGCATCACCTTCCTGCTTCTCAGAGAACTACTTCTTTAGACCTGAACTGCACCATTCCTGCTGGCACATCTAAACCCCATGCCCCCACCCACTCCTTCCTCCTCCCTTCCTGTCTGTCCCTCCTCTGGAAGGCCAGTCCCACCAGCCCTACCAGGGGTCCTGTCTCTTCTCACCCCACAAGGTCATGGACCTCTCTATTATCATTTTGCTTTTTTGAGTCTTCATCCTTGCCCGCTCCTGGATATTTCTGTGCAGCTTTCAGATTTTATAGTGAACACCTATTTTTTTTTTTTTTTAATCTAACTAGCATCCCTCCCTCCAGTCTACTCTAATGGTAACTCTGCATGCTGCAATTTAAATACAAGAGACTCTTTTTGGCCACTGTTAATTGGTCCAGGAGAGGACACCTGACTCAAGCTGGACCAATCACAGTTCTTCACCAGGATTCTATGAAAATGAATCAAATGATTCATATGAATCAAATGATTCTGTGAAAAATGAAATCATTTTTCTCTTTGGGGGGCTGAAATTCAGAATGTGTATATTTTGGAACAGTTGGGAGTTGAATTCTGCGTGAGTATTGAAGAGCAGAAAAAATAATAGAGAAGAATGAGGTAACAGAATATGAATGGATGAATTTGAAAGAATTACAGCAGAGAGAGAAAAGCAGCATTTCTTGAGTTCTTTAAAAGCAGTGATTGCCATGTCATGACGCTCAAAGAAAATGATAACCTCAGTCCTGCCCATTGAGGGAAGTGAGTAAGGCTCTGCTTGTGGTTGGTGGGCCTACCTGTGGTCTGAGCGCAGATTAGGAAGCTGTATTCTGTAGTGCTCTGGGAGGGCACACTGGTCACTCACACCCAGGTGGGGTTACCCTGATCCAGTATGTGGTTCCGGGTCATAGCTTGGGTCCCAGCCAGGGGGACACCTGCATAACCTTCCCTTAGAGTCACATCTTCCAGGCTGCTCTCCTGAACTCCCCGGATGCCTCTCTCCTGTGTTTCAGGAAGTGTATCTGCCTTTTCATCATGATGGCCCCAGTGCCTTGCGTGCCGTAAACATCTCTGGAATGAAAGAATTACTCCCTGCCCAGATAAAACGGGTAAGGAGAAGATTGTCGTATTCTTTCTAACAACCACAACTTTGGGAGCCCTAGAAAGGAAAGTGCCTGACAACTGTCTTTTTGTCATTCTCGATCTAGTTTTTTTAGACTCCGAAATCTTTCAGTTTCTCATATTTTGACTTGAACTGCACATCACAGCGTTCAAATTGGGGAGAGAAAGAGAGACCACAGGTTACAGACCTGTTCCACGTGCTCAGTCGTCTCCAACTCTTTGCGACCCCATGGACTGTAGCCTGCCAGGCTCCTCTGTCCATGGACTTTTCCAGGCAAGAATACTGGAGTGGGTTGTCATTTCCTCCTCCAGGGGATCTTCCCAATGCAGGGATCAAGCCCACATCTCTTGTGTCTCTTGCATTGGCAGGCAGGTTCTTTACCACTAGCACCACCAAGCCGCTTTCAGAATAACAAATATCTTATGACCAAAAAAAAGAAAAAAGCCTTTAAAAATCCTGAGAATAAACGTANTCATTTCCTCCTCCAGGGGATCTTCCCAATGCAGGGATCAAGCCCACATCTCTTGTGTCTCTTGCATTGGCAGGCAGGTTCTTTACCACTAGCACCACCAAGCCGCTTTCAGAATAACAAATATCTTATGACCAAAAAAAAGAAAAAAGCCTTTAAAAATCCTGAGAATAAACGTAGATGTAAAAAATATGGGCAGTTTCTCTGTGGTAGAAGGATGTGTCCATTCTAACCAATACTGAAGAGTGCTAGGAGGCATGGTTTCTTTCTTACAGGATGGACGCACTTCCCTGCTTTCCTTCACCCTACCCTCTCTTTCTCTGGAGGAAGCCTTTTAGCCCTAGTTTGCTGCCTGTCACCCAGTTTCCAGGTTGTCGCTCCGCTTGAGTTTGGTGTGAGAGACTAGACTAGAACTGAGTAGGAGAACCCATACACAGAGTTTTGAAGCACCTGAGGTCTCTATTTGGATCTCTTTCACTCTTTTGGTTCCTCGACTCCACTGCTATGGCTTATAGTTATCTTAGTAAAACTCCAGCATGCTTCGAATTCTGGTCAGAATTTCTTTTTTTCTTTATTCACTCCTTGACTTTTGGGAAAATAAGTCTTTTCATTTTGATCTAGGCGTACCTGTATTTGACACTGAAGTTTAAAACATTCCATCTCACTCTCTCCAACAGAGAGGTCTTTCTTCTTGGCTGAGACCTTAGTCCTTTTCATGATCTGGAGAATTCCATGGACTCTATAGTCCATGGAGTTGCAAAGAGTTGGACACGACTGAGTGACTTTCACTTCACTTTTCCCTTTGGTTTTTGATATTTCCTTTGCTTTTGGTCAAGATTAAGGCTCTCCTGCACTTTTCCATGGGGATGGTCTTGATCCCTGTCTCCTGTACAATGTCACAAACCTCATTCCATAGTTCATCAGGCACTCTATCTATCAGATCTAGGCCCTTAAATCTATTTCTCACTTCCACTGTATAATCATAAGGGATTTGATTTAGGTCATACATGAATGGTCTAGTNGTGAACTCCGGGAGTTGGTGATGGACAGGGAGGCCTGGCGTGCTGCAATTCAAGGGGTTGCAAAGAGTCTGACACAACTGAGCGACTGAACTGAACTGAACTGAAGGCTCTCCTGTCCCACATTTTCCCCTTCATTTTTGTTTTGCTAACAACCATGCACAACCACATAACCTTCCCAAAGATTCAGTTCCTCTGAGCTGACTTCCTCCGCTTCCCAGATGACTCTGCCCTGTGCTCCAGCAACACCTTGCGCCCTGCACTCTGATTATTTGTTTCTATACCCTGTTGTATCCCGGGAGGACAGGAAATGCGTCTGCTTTTTCAACATGATGGTCCCAGTGCCTTGAGCGTAGCAAACATCTCTGGAATGAAGGAATTACGATCTGCCCAGATAAAAAGATGAAGGAGAAGACCATAATTAGCACAAAGTCTTATGTCCCAAAAAATGTATGATGAAAGGAGAAATGGCCTAGCCGCAATCATTTAAAAACTATAGGGGACATGACATATGGAGTTATTCTTCAACAGTTCATTTAAAACATTTCATTTCAAATGAAGTCACAGTTGGTTTGGAATGGAGTCAGGTGCATGGGAGGGAACTTGGCTGAATAATTTCCATATTTATCTGGAAAACAGGTATGTCATAGCATAGAAAGTTTGAAAAAGAAGTATTAAGTCAGGACTTAATTTTACTTAACTTTAATTTTAGTATTCTCCCATGTGGCGCTAGTGGTAAAGAGTCTGCCTGCCACTGCAGAAGATGCAAGAGACGTGGATTTGATCCCTGGGTCGGGAAGATCCCCTGGAGTAGGAAGTGACAACCCACTCCAGTGTCCTTGCCTGGAAAATTCCATGGACAAGAGAAGCCTGGAGGGCTACAGTCCACAGGGTTGCAGGGAGTCAGACCTGACTGAGCACACACGTACGCAGACGTGTGTAATTTTACCGCCAGTACTCTAAGTTGGCTCTTTGGCTGTTCTCTTGAGTTCCTCTAGTTTTTTTTTGCATTTTTGCATCCTCTTTCAGCCTATGTGGTCTTTATAAAATGCATAGATGAGAGACTTCCCCTGTGGCCCAGTGGTTAAGACTCCACCTTCCAGTGCAGCGGGTGTGGGTTAAATCCCTGGTTGGGGAACCAAGATCCCGCATGCCATGTGGCATAGCCAGAAACTAAACAAATAAAGTGCATGTCTGAACACTCTGCTCCATGGTTAAACTCTGGAGTGGCTTCCCTTGCTCTCGGGATTTAGTGCAAAATCGTTTTCAATCACGGGTGGTCTTGCCTTTGATACTTCTTCAGCCTCAGCTCTTGTCACACTCCTCTTCCCACCCCTGCTCCACCTCCAGAACTCTTTTCTCTTGCACTTCCAGGCCTTGTCACCAGACTTCCTGCTCGCTGTGGCATCACCTCCTTGTCCTGAAGTCCAGGTTAGGGGCCCCTCAGCTCCCTGTGTGTCTCTGTCATACACATCACAGGGTGTTGTCACCGCCTGTTGATTGTCTTCATCGTCCCGCTAGCCTGTGTGCCATCATGACGGGAACCAGGGGTGTGTCTTCACCACTTTGACCTTAGGGTCTAATACAATGCAGGGGCTCAAAGAATACTGGTCGCATGAAATAGTTATAAGGCTACAAGAATGGAAGCAATATGATGGCATTGTAAGAACTGACAGACAAATTGGTGGAACTGAAAAGAGCCGGGAAGGAGATGCTCCCCTGTATAAAAAATTTAATAAGTGATAAAGTAAGCATCATAAATCCAAAGAGGAAGGGGATCTTTGTTGGATAAATGGTACTGCCATGCTGGTTATCAGTTTAGAAAGGGATAAGATTTAGAGATAAATTCAATACAGTACTGCCCAAAAGCTTGATAAAGGATTAAGGAATTAAGTATTCTTCTTAAAAACCAGAGGAAAATAGGTGTGAATATTTATAGAGAACTACTCCTATTTATGTATGTATGTGTGCGCTCAGTTGTGTCTGACTCTTTGCAACCCTATGGACTGCAGACCTCCCGGCTCCTCTTGTCCCTGGAATTTTTCAGCAAGAATACTGGAGTGGGTTTGCCATTTCCTACTCCAGGGGATTTTCCCGACCCAGGGATCAAACCCACGTCTCTTGCGTCTCCTGGGTTGGCAGGCAGATTCTTTACCCCTAGCACCACCTGGGAGAATACTGAATAGGGAATATTGTAGGGAGAAGACAGTTCTAAGCTTGGATATGATCACAGATTTGACTACATAAAATTTTTAAAGGGGGAGTTTAGAGGAGAATGGAAACATGTGTATGGCCGAGTCCCTTCACTGTTCACCTAAAACTATCACAGCATTGTTAATCGGCTATTCCCTGGTACACAATAAAAAGTTCAAAACAAGCACACACACACACAAAAAAGCAAATTGTTGTTGTTGTTGTGGCTGAGTTGTGTCTGATTCTTTTGGGATCCCGTGGACTGTAGCCCACCAGGCTTCTCTGTCTATGGCAGAGCACATTACCTCTTGGAAAATGATTGCAGTAAATATAGAATAAAATAAAATAAAAATATATTAGTATGTAAAAGAAAAGAAAGACTTAATACCTTGAGTGAATGAACTCTAAAGACCCCAACAGATAAATGCACACACGCAAAATGAACAGACCATGTGTAAAAGTGGAAAAAAAAAAATGCTAAGGAAAAATGTTTTCAATTTCACTGGTAGACCTAGAACCAAATATTAAAACAGTAAAATACTGACTTTTCCCCTGTCAAACTGGTAAAGATTGTTTTTTTAAAGCCAGAGTCAGTGAGGACATGGTGAGTAGATATTCTCGTGCATTGATAAGTACCATTATCAACAGATAGAATTCTTCCTAAAGCAGTTTGTCTGTCTATACCTGTACCAAATGATCGAATGCATTGTTTCAGTAAATCTGCTTCTGTGAATCTAGGTTAAGGAAGAATGTTTAGATACAGACAAAGCTTTAAAAGTTGGTCATCAACATGTTTGATTACAGTAAAAATAAGAAATAGCCTAAATATCCATCAGTGGGAAAATGGTTAAATAATGACGTATCTAGTTGATAGAATAATGTCATGACTATTAAAAGTGAATATGAACCACATTTGGGAAAAGATTTTTGCAGTTCATTTATCTGACAAAGACTTATAGCCAGACTATGTAAAGAACTACCAAAAAAAAAAAAAAAAAAAGCAACC
>SJYA01002505.1:511860-527099 GCA_006410615.1 Neotragus moschatus
AAAAAAAAAAAAAAAAAAGGCAACCCAATTTTTAGAAAAATAGGCAGGCACTTTAAAAATAGCCAAATGATCAGTAAGCATCAAAAAAGTCCACACAGTATCACTGAGCATCAGGGAAATGCAAGCTAAAACCACAAACTAGCATTACACATTCATCAGAATGGCTAAATTTGAAAGACTGGCAAAAAAATGTTGGTGACAGCTTGAAGCAACTGGAACTGTTAACCTGTTGCTAGGGAGGCTATAAATTAATTCAGTCACCTTGGAAAACTCTTTGGCAGTATCTCCTCAGGTTAAATATATACCTGTCCTATGACCCAGCACTTCTCCCAGGTATATATTCAGGAGAATGGATTCATATATCGTGTGTAAAGACATATACATGGTTGTTCAAAGCAGCTTCATTCAAACTAGCTCCAAACTGTAAACTACCCCCGTGATCATAAGAACAGGAGCATGGATTAATAGACTGGTATATTCCTATACGGAGTACTGTGTAGCTGGAACAGAACAAATTAATGATGCACATGAGAGCATGAATGAATCTTGCTGACGTTATCTTGAACGAAAGCAGACGGAAGGAATTGATACAAAAATTCCAGTTATATGATGCAAGAACAGGCAAATTAACTGATACTGAAAAGTCAGAAGAGTATCCCTGGGTGGGAGAACTGACTGGCAGCAGATCCAAGAGAACCTTCCGGGGTGATGAAAGTTTTCTAGACGTTCATCTCTGTGGTAGTTACGTAGGTCCAGTTGTTATTTAGTCACTAAGTCACGTCCAGCTCTTTTGCAACCTCATAGACTGTAGCCCGCCAGGCTCCTCTATCTATGGGATTTCCCAGGCAAGAATACCAGAGTGGACGGCTATTTCCCTCTCCAGGGGATCTTGCTGACCCAGGGGGTCAAACCCGCATCTCCTGCATCGCAGGTGGATTCTTCACCGCTGAACCATCAGGGAAGCCAGCAGAGGTCTAGACGTCAGTCCAAATTCAACAGACTACATTTCATGCATAGGCCCTCCTTTGTTTCTCACTGATTTAAAAAAAAAAAAAAATCTGAAAATGAATGATGTGTGGCCTTGGACCAGTCACCGCATTTTCTTTAGTTTCAGTATTCTCATCTGGAAATCATCCTAAGGATGCTTAACTTGCAGTTAGATAGACTGTTCTGAGGTTCAGGGAGGAAGCCAGGCTGGAGAGATGAATACTGGGTATAGGTCATGATTTGAACATCTATGATTCAGGGGAGCACCACCCACGGCACCACTTCAGAGGCATGTGAAAGTCCCTTGGGAAGACTTCAGATTCTGTTTTGTGGGCACATTATAGAGATCAGGGGCTTCCCCAGTGACTCAGACAGTAAAGAACTCACCTACAATGTGGGAGATCTGGGTTCGATCCCGGATTGGGAAGATCCTCTGGAGAAGAGAAAGACAACCCACTCCAGTGTTCTTGCCTGGAGAATCCCCATGGACAGGAACCTGGTGGGCTACAGTCTGTGGGGTTGCAAAGAGTCAGACATGACTGAGCAGTGTTCACTTCACTATATACATGGGAGAAACTAAGCTGCTAACTTGTACCCAAGTTAAAAATTATTTGCATCTTAAAGTGTCTTCTTAAATCACACGTAACTTCTGTTCTTTACATTTGCTTTTGAGTTTTATTTCATTTTTAAAATAAAACAGGCCTCTTTCTCAAGTCAGTAAAATTGGTGAAATGAATAGTTTTAGGTGTGTGCTGCTGCCACGTTTAGTCTAAACATCCATTCCTTTCTTCTAAGTGTGTGTTCACAGACTGCAAGTTAATTTCAACAAATGTCTAATATAACTAGAAAATAGTGCAGAGTATACCACACTGAATTCCCTAATTTATGAATGATAGCTATAAGAAGATTGACAGTTATAAGTCTTATTTAAGCATTTTTGTAGCTAAACTCTTTATAATGTATAAACACTGATATTCTATTTACGGTAGGATTACTTTGAGGTCCCTGAGCAATCTTTAGTAAAAAATTATGAAAAATAGCCATTTTGATATAGTGGCATAAAATGAGGATTTGTTAGTGAACTGTTTTTCTCTTTTAATATCGAGCCTTCCACACGTAATTAATTCACATTTATTAAGTGTATCTGTTGTGGAAAGCATTTGGCCCTGCCTGGGTTTGGGGCAGTTGCCCTCAGACACCACCTGTAAAGGTAAACAGAGAGCGTGAAAGTGTGGGACTTTATTCATTCTTTCTTCTAAGCCTTCTCTGTTTCAGGCATTTAATCTAATAGATGTTAGATGCAGAAGAGCTAGTCTGGAAACAGAAAACAATACAACGGAAGTACTCTGATGGGGAAACTAGAATCGAGAAACCTGGAGAGGCGGTAGCCGCAGGGAGTATACTGAGCTGCACATCCGTGATGTAAGGACACGCAGGGAGCAGTCTGTGTCAGGCACAGGTGAAGCCCATTGTGTGTATCACCTCTGAGCAGCAGCCCTACCGAGGTGGGTGCCCTGTCTTTGTACCTGTGGAAACAGGCAGAGAGAGAGTGAGCTTGCTCACTCTCATAGCTGATTGGCAGAGCCCCGATGAAACTAAGCACGCGTCATTCTTGAGTACTTCCTTTCTGCCAGGCACTGTGCTGAATGCCTTATGTACATCCATCTAATAAATCCTTTACCGTACATAGAGCTTGTAACTTTCTTGTGGTTACGCTGGGTTTTCATCGTGGCAGGCAGACACTCTAGTTACAGCACGCAGGCTTAGTTGCCCCTAGGCATGTGAGATCTTAGTTCCCCAGCCAAGGACCGAACCCGAATCCCCTGCATTGGAAGGCAGATTCTTAACCACTGAGCCACCAGGAAAGTCCCAGAATCACACAGGTAGACAAGGACTCAAGTCTGGCTCAGAATCTGTGCCTCTGCTTTGCTGCAGCTGGAAAAAGTCAAGAGATGGTGAAAGCGTTTATGTGTGATGATAATTGCATGCCTGGTTACCTGATCAAGCAATTCAAATCCCAGAAAAAGCAGGTCATCATGAACTTATATAAATATTTGTTTAAGAATAATATGTAAACATGAGTATAAATATCCCAACCTAAGTTATCTTGTGCTTAGTTGCTCAGTCGTGTCTCACTCTTTGTGACCCCATGGACTGTAACCCACCAGGCTTCTCTGTCCGTGGGGATTCTCCAGGCAAGAATACTGAAGTGGGTTGCCATGCGCTCCTTCAAGGGATCTTCCCAACCCAGAGATCAAACCCAGGTCTCCTGCATTGCAGGCAGATTCTTTACCCTCTGAGCCACCAGGGAAGCCCAAGAATATTGAAGTGGGTAACCCATCCCCTCTCCAGGGGATTTTCCTGACCCAGCAGTCACACTGGGGTCTCTTGCATTGCAGGAAGATTCTTTACCAGCTGAGTTAATAAGTTATCTTAAGTGTGTAAAACATAATCAAATTCTCTGGGGGCACAAATTGAGCTGATAAATGCAATACAGTTTTTCTTTTTTGACTGCACACAATTCTGGTTGTTTCCATGGCATCAATAATTAATTACATTTTTTTTTACTTTGTTTACTTAGAGTTGAGCATGTGTTACATTGTAAATGATCCTAAGCCTTCATTTTAAAAACAAATTAATGCAAGCCTGATGATCATATTCCTCTTTAAACAGATATTTTAAAGGGATTACTAAATATTTCATTATCTGAAAGCACTTAATTCTCTATGAGCATGGGTTCTGCTATGCAATGTTCACACGTTAGTTTGCACAAAAGTGAAATAAATTCCATCTGTGAGGATTTCCTTGGGTGCCTTTAGTAGAGGGTGCTTTTTAGAGATTGCCAGCATAAAAATTCAGCATGATCTAACACAGAAAAAAAAAAAAGTCAAAAAGCAATTTCTTTTTCCTCCAAGTGAAAATTATTTGCTCTGAAAAAATGTTATTCTCTTTCTCAGAATTTTGAAGCATTTCTGATTCGATTAACACTGTCCAAATTGTTGCTTAGAGCTGTGCGAAATTTTCCTTTTAATTTGTGACACTGTTTCTTCTCTCTGTATATTGATCACAAGTCAGTAATATATTTATGACAACCTTATCTTTCCTTACCTTTTACAATCATGTCAGTAGCTTTTAAAAGCCATTTTCTTTTGTAGTAGAAAATAGAAATTGAATATTAGGAAAAAGAAAAAAAAAACTGTAATTCTTCCATAACCAGTCTTAATATTTTGTGTTTATCTGTCCAGACGTTTTCATTCATATATAGATATACAGATAAGAAAAATGGCTATGTGATTTTTAAACATATAAATGGATTTGTACCGTAATGTATCTTTATTACTTTTTAAAACCATTTTTCCTTTCTCAGTCCAAAATGTCTCATCAGCAGTATTTTTATCAGCTTCATTCTCCATTCTGTTTCAAAGCCTTGCCTCTGCCTAGTGTGTTTTCAGTCATCCTCACTATTATCCAGTCATAGCAGTTCCAGGGAGTACTTGGCTGTTACACATTTTTAGTATTATGCTGCTGCTAAGTCGCTTCAGTCGTGTCCGACTCTGTGCGACCCCATAGACGGCAGCCCACCAGGCTCCCCCGTCCCTGGGATTCTCCAGGCAAGAACACTGGAGTGGGTTGCCATTTCCTTCTCCAATGCATGAAAGTGAAACGTGAAATGAAGAGTATGTTGTNTTTTAGTATTATGCTGCTGCTAAGTCGCTTCAGTCGTGTCCGACTCTGTGCGACCCCATAGACGGCAGCCCACCAGGCTCCCCCGTCCCTGGGATTCTCCAGGCAAGAACACTGGAGTGGGTTGCCATTTCCTTCTCCAATGCATGAAAGTGAAACGTGAAATGATAAGTATGTTGTGCTAATGCCGTTTTCGTTGGATGGGATATTTTGCTTTAATGCCGAGTGTCTTGATTTAAATGTTACCACGTGGGCTACCCTAACGGCTCAGTGGTAAGTAATCCACCTGCCAGTGCAGGGGACATGGGGTCAATCCCTGGTCTGGGAAGATCCCATGTGCCGCGGAGCAACTAAACCCATGCACCACAACTACTGAGCTTGTGCTCGAGAGCCGGTGCTCCCCAACAAGAGAAGCCACCGCAGTGAGAAGCCCGCACCCTGCAACTGGAGAGTAGCCCCTACTTACAGCAACTAGAGACAAGCCCATGCAGCAATGCAGACCCAGCACAGCCAGAGATAAGCAAATAAATAAAAGTTCTACCACTTTATTTACCTCAGTGACTTAGAACACAGCGAGGTGAGGAGAGGAAGCTTTATTTCATGCAAACTAAAATAGATATTGCAATCAATTCACCTCATTCCTAGGGGACCATCTCAGGCCTTTGTTTGGGACAATTTTTCTAATTTTATATATGACTCTAGGACTAAATACACTAGAAATTAGGGGCTTCATTCACTCAGAAAACTTGATGATATTGTGATTAAAGTAACTACACCTATTAAGTCAACTCTTTTGTCCCGAGAAGACATGTTTGTTTGATCAATGGTGAGGGAGGTGCAGAGACCTTTAGATGATGGATCCTGTGCGTGCCTTTTCATGACCACTTTGCAGAATCCCCAAGGCAGGTATTCCATCTTCTGTGTCTGTATCTCTCTCTCCATTTCCTCATTTGTTTAAAAAACAATGTGCCACTCATGTTCCTGCTCCTAGCACGTGATACAGAACAGGGATCCAACCTCAGGAATGATGGCAAAGCCCATGGCTCTAGGATTCATGCAGAGTGTACATGCGTATAATGCAAGGTGGAAAAGATGATTTTTGATGAACCTCATTTTATCTATACTTTTGAAAATGGGTATGTCTGGTGTTCTTTTTTTAAGATTGACTTTTAATTGGAGTACAGTCACTTTACAGTGCTGTGTTAGTTTCTGCAGTACAGCAAAGTGAATCAGCCATATGTGTGCCTATATCCCCTCTGGTTTTTTTATTTCCTTCTCATTTAGGTCACCACAGAACATTGGGTAGAGTTCCCTGTGCTATTCAGTAGGCTCTCATTAGTCATCTAACTCATACTTAGTATCAATAGTGTATATATGTGAATCCCAACCCATCTCACCCCCGCTTTCTTCCCTTGGTGGCCACACTTCCGTTCTCTACGTCTATTGTCTTTATTTCTGCTTTGCAGATAAGGTCATCCGATAAACATCAGCCCCTCGCAGAACGACATAAATGTGCCCTGAGAAGACCTTTCTCAAAAATGTATTTGAGACACCAGTTTCCCTATTCTGTGCCTGCCCCGCCCCTCCCTGTGAGTCGACTCTCTTTTGCTACTATTTCAAGATCTCATCTTAAAAGTAAATGTTTTGCAGTTTATTTTGGCGTCCGCTAGAGCACATTTTCCGCCCATCATTTCCATTTTTGCTCCTGCGTTGCTGTGTCCGCCTGTGTGCAGCTGCGGCTGCGCAGCTCAGAGAGTCCTGCGCCACAGAGTCAGAGCCCAGCGTGCCTCTTGCCGCCATCGCTTACCACGAGAGCGTGGCTTCAAGCAAGTCTGCCCAACTTGCACGTGCCTCCCTTTCCACGGCAGCCGAATCGGAATATCATAATGCAGACTCAAAAGAGCCCAGAATGCAGGATAAAACCCAGGAGGGTCATTATGACATTCAAATGAGAAAAATGTAGAGAAAGTAGCAACTAAAGCAAGAACTCAGAACTTCACTCATATCCCCAGCGCCTTCCACCAGTGGCTCAGTGATAAAGAATCCAGCTGCCGTGCAAGAGACACAGGAGACGCTGGTTTGACCCTTGGATCAGGAAGCTCCCCTGGAGGAGGGCTTGGCAACCCATTGCGGTATTCTTGCCTGGAGAATCCCATGGACAGAGGAGCCTGGTGGGCTACAGTCCATAGGGTTGAAAAGCGTCAGCCATGACTGAAGCGACTGAGCTTACACGCACAATCCTTTAATAGGAAGTCATTGACCTTGCCCAGTGGTGTACATGTCTGTCTCCCCCTCTCCTGCCTCTACCCTACCTGCCCTTGAATACAGAATTAAAGACGACACTGGAACGTGGCATCCCACTGCCAGGAGCCCTCTTGTTCTCTGATGGACTCGTCCACGTATGCACCTGTTTCCTGTCTTCGCCTCTGAATAACCCAGGAGAGTGAAAACAGTTTGACTTACACAAAACAACTGCCTCTTACCCAGAGGCTTTCTGGAAAACAGCGCCTGCCATTTGTATTACTGGCTTCCACGTCAGCTCGATCTGCTGAGTCTTGAACTTGACATGTTTTCCAGTGTGCTTCTCCCAAGTTCGGTGTTTTGTTCTGTGCCTGGTATTTAGTAGCGGTTAGTGGTCATTTTCTTTCGCCAGTGGTGCGGTTCTGACTTTGTAAGAGTTATTTTGAACTTGACGGTGCTATCCTATTTTTTCCTGGGTGAGAATGTAGTTAGTAAGTGAGCACAGGCATCATCTTTTACCTGCACCAGACTTCTGAAAATATTTTGCAAATATTTGCTGAAATGAGAATTTCTTAACTTCACTTTTCCCTTACTGCCTTGGCATAAAAGGCAATTCCTTGTGTACACAGTCACTGACCATCTGTTTTGTGGGCTGCAGATTCTAGAGAGTTTGTCTTTAAACTTAATGATGTGTTTTTTCCTACTTTTTTATTTTTTGGTACCCGGTTGAATAGATTGGAGGTTGGAAATAAAGAGTAGTAAGAAAACACTTTTGTTTTTTAAAAATAATGACATGCTTCCTCCTAAGTTCGTATTGTGATATAATAGTCTTCCCAGGTGGCTCAGTGGTAAAGAAATCCACCTGCCAGTGCAGGAAATCTGGGTCAGGAAGGTCCTCTGGAGAAGGAAATGGCAACCTCCTCCAGGATTCTTGCCTGGGAAATCCCATGGACAGAGGAACTGGTGGGGTACAGTTCATGGGATCATAAAGAGTTGGACGTGGCTGAGTGACTCAGCATAGCACAGCACCTGAGCACTAGTATGCAAATATCTGTTTCACTCCCTGCTTTCAATTCTTTGGGGTGTATACCTGGAGGTGGAATTGCTAGTTCACATGGTAATTCTGTGTTAATTTTTTGAGGAAACAGTCATACTGTCTTCCACAATTGGCTGTTGTATTTTACATTCCCATAGCCTCTAATAAAATTGTATAGACTTTAAAATTTTTTAATAAATAATATATACCTTTTCAATGATGGTTCTATCAGAATTTAGTAGGAAATTGTGAAACTGCAGGAGGAATGCATAGCTAAATTGTGCACTTTTTTCATATTTTCTCAAGATACCTTTACAGCATCAAATTAGTTTACTGTTTGGTATGAGTTATTTTCTGTTCAAATAGAATTTTTCTGTTTTTGCCCATGCCTCCTAGCATGTGGGATCTTATTTCCCTGACTCGGGATCGATCAATGGAAGCATGGAGTCTTAACCACTGGACCACTAGGGTAGTCCGTCAAATAGAAATTTTCTATCACGAGAGTGTGGAAGATCTAATGCCCACTGTATTCTAACCCAGCACAGAAGTTTTGGTGTGTGTTATCACCTAGGTAGATTACATTGTGTCCAGTTTTATTAAATACTGAGTTTTGATAGATTTCATATTTTAATAGTAGCAAATAAAGAGATGCATATTTTTCTACAGGTAACTTTTCAAAGGGTTTCCCAGGTGGCTCAGTGGTAAAGAATGCAGGAGACGCGGGTTTGATCTCTGGATCCAACAGATCCCCTGGAGGAGGAAATGGCAACCCTTTCCAGTATTCTTGCCTGGGAAATCCCATGGAGAGAGGAGCCTGGCAGGCTACAGTCCATGGGGTCACAAAGAGTTGGACACGACTTGAGCGAGTAACACCTACACACACACACACACACACACCCCCACTGATGGACACACACACCCCACTGATGGACACTTAGGTTATTTCCATATCTTTTCTCTTACAGGTAATGATGCAGTGAACTCGGGGTGCAGCTATCTCTCAAGATAGTGATTTTGTTTCCTTTGGAATTTCTGGATCATACGTTAGTTCTATTTTTAATTTTTTGAGGAACCTCCATACTTTTTTTCCGTAGTGGCTGCACCAATTTATATTCCTACCGGCAGCACACGAGGCTTCCCTTTTTTCCACATCCTTGCCAACATTTATTACCTCTAATCTTTTTGATGGTCACTATTCTAACAGATGTGAGGTGATAGCTCCTTGGGGTTTTGATTTCTCTTAGGATGAGTGATATTGAGCACCTTTCCATGTGTCTGCTGACCATTTGTATGTCTTCTTTGTAAAACATCCATTCAGTTGCGCAGCCTGTATTTTAATTGGGTTATTTGGTTCTTTGCTTTGGAACTTTATGAGTTACTTGTTTATTTTGAAAGTTAGCGCCTTCTCAGATATACGATTTTCAAATATTTTCTCCTATTCTAAACATTGTCTTTTCATTCTGTTGATGATTTTTTTTTGTTTGTTTTACAGAAGCCCTTTTAGTTTGATGTAGTCTCCTTTATTTATTTTTGCTTTTACTTTTTTTGCTTTTGGTGTCAAATCCAAAACAGTCATTGCCAAGACCAAGGTCAAGGAGCTTACCCCTGTGTTTTCTTGTGGGAGTTTTATGGCTTCTGATCTTACATTTGAGTTGACTTTTGTCTTTGTTTGAAGTTATGGGTCCACTTTCATTATTTTGCTCGTGGCTGTCCAGTTTTCCCAAATACCATTTATTGAAAAGACTATCCTTTCCCCATTGTATATTTTTGGCTCCTTTGTTATAAATTGTTGTTCAGTCTCTCAGTCGTGTCCAACTCTTTGACACCCCATGGTCTGCAACATACCAGGCTTCCCTGTCCTTCACCATCTCCCGGGCCTTGCTCAAACTCATGTCCATTGAGTCAGTGATGCCATCCAACCATCTCATCCTTGGCTGTCCCCTTCTCATCCTGCCCTCAACCTTTCCCAGCATCAGGGTCTTTTCTAGTGAGTTGGCTCTTTGCATCAGGTGGCCAAAGTATTGGAGCTTCAGCTTCAGCATCAGTTTTTCCAATGAATATTCAGGGTTGATTTCCTTTAGGATTGACTGGTTTGATCTCCTTGCAGTCCAGGGGACTCTCAAGAGTCCTCAAAAGCATCAGTTTTTCGGCACTCAGCTTTCTTTATAGTCCAGCTCTCACATCCATACATGACTACTGGAGAAACCATAGCTTTGACTAGACAGACCTTTGTTGGCAAAGTAATGTCTCTGCTTTTTTATATGCCGTCTAGGTTTGTCATAGCTTTTCTTCCAAGGAGCAAGTGTCTTTTAATTAATTAATTTTGTAAATTAATTGACCGTATGTGCATGCGTTTATTTCTGGGTTCTGTATCCTGTTCTGTTGATCTGTGTGTCTGTTTTTATGCCAGCATCATACCCTTTTGATAACTTTGTAATATAGTAGTATTCTGGTTTGGAGCTTAAAAAAATTTTTTTTTTTTTAACTTATTGCTTGTGCTGGGTCTTCATTGCTGCATGCGTGCTTCTCTTGTTGCGGAGCACAGGCTTAGTTCCCCAACGAGGGGTGGAACTCACATCCCCTGCATTGGAAGGCAGATTCTTAACCACTGAACCACTAGGGAAGTCCCTAGTAGTATTCTGTTAAGTGACGTTGCTCAGCTGTGTCCGACTCTTTGTGAGCCCACGGACTGTAATGTACCAGGTTCCTCCTTCCATGGGATTTTCCAGGCAAGAATACTGGAGTGGGTTGCCATTTCCTTCTGCAAGAGATCTTCCCAACCCAGGGATTGAACCTGGGTCTCCCACGTCATAGGCAGATGCTTTACCATCTGAGCCACCAGGGAAATTTCTGTTACGAAGGAGCAATTAGCTTCTGACTCAGATGGGAAAGAATCTGCCTGCAATGCAGGAGACCCAGATTCCATCTCTGGGTTGGAAAGATCCCCTGGAGAGGGGAATGACTACGCACTTTAATATTCTTGCCTGGAGAAATCCATGAACAGAGGAGTCTTCTGGGCTCCAGTCCCTGGGTTTGCAAAGAGGCAGACACAACTGAGCAACTTAATACACACACAGGTGTGCTCAGGTACTTAAAAATATCAAAGGAGTTTCAAAACCCTGTGAATATGAGCATATACCTTAATTAAAATTCACCCTGAGATAGGAAATGATCTGTGTGACAGAGTAATGTAATGTGAATCTTTTTGTTTGAATCATACTGCATTTGGATGAGAAAATGTTCCACACCAAGCTAACTCAATTCAGTAAGTATTGGTAATATCACAATTTTCAAAGAAGCCGCAGCTGGGATAACAAAGATGCCATTCTTTAGATTAACCTTCTCTTTTAATTAATTTGTTTTACATCTTAGTTACTTTTAGTTTGGTTTACTTTTTTATACTGATTTTGTTTTAAATACTAAGGAAAAACATCTTTCCAGCAAACCAAAGTAAATGAAGTAAAATGTGCTTCCCCCCCCATCTCTACCCCAAGCGCTACTCCCCAGAATTAGACACTGGAAGCTTGATGTATCTCCAGAGCATGCAAACATTTGGACAACCAACTAGTTATATACATAAGAGGTGGTAGAGAGGAAGGAGAGGGAAGAGGGAGAGAGATTGTGTGAGTATGTTTATTATGTATGCCTGGGTTCAGGCATGTGTACACACATGTATGGTTTCAAATTTAAAAGCTAATAAAATGTTGTGGAATGGAATAAAGTCTCCCTAAGAACAAACAACAAATAAAACTTTAAATGGGACCATGCCATAATAATGTTCTGTAGTACGGTTCTTTTTCTACTTACTACAGTAGGTCCTTAACCTCTTTCAGTGTTAGCATATTGAATTCTGCCTCCCTCTTTTGTGTGTGTGTGTGTGTGTGTGTGTGTGTATGTGTGTGTGTGTGTGGCTTTGCTGGGTCTTGGTTGCTGTGTGCAGGCTTTCTCTAGTTGCCGTGAGCGGGGGCCGCTCTTCATTGTGGTCCGTGGCATTCTCATTGCGGTGGCCTCTTGTTGCGGGGCTTGGGCTGTTGGGCACGTGGGCTTCAGTAGTTACAGAGCATGGGCTTAGTTGCCCTGTGGCATGCGGAATCTTCCCACACCAGGGATCAAACCCACGTCCCCTGCTTTGGCAGGTGCATTCTTAACCAGTGGACCACCAGGAAAGCCCTGCCTCATTCCACTGGCCACATCATACGTCATCATTTGGATGTAATCATTTTCCAAGTCATGGTTGGTTGTGACGTGTGGCATGACAAAACAAACACACTGCAGTGAATATCCTTGTGTGTGTAGTTTTGCCCTCCTGGGCTAGTATTTCTGTAGGATAAATGCCCAAAACTCTGATTGCTGAGCTATTTGCAGAAGTACACACTCATCATTTAAAACTCTTTGATGCATTTTGCCAAACTCCTCTCTTAAATACTTGTACCTATTAACCAAAGACATTATCCTTTTAACATTAGGTTTTGCCATTGTAAAAAAGAACAATTCACCTGTTGCTAATCTAATGGGTGAAAAATGCTATGTCATTATTTTATGGTACATTCCTAGATTGTTAGTGAGGTTGAGTGTCTTTTTCTAGATGTATTAACTATTTATATGCTCCAAAGTGCCTATTTTTATTTGAGTATTTGTTATATTCTTATTGATTTTGTAACTTCATAGATATTACGGCTCTCTACTATGTAAGTCAGAAATATTTTTCATTTTGTTCTTTTAACTTTGTATGTAGTAGCTCTTGCCAAATGGAAGTTTTTCATATTTATGTGGTCAAATCTATCAGCTGTTTCCTTTATGGCCTCTGGGTTGGGAATCATATCACTGGGATATGTCCTGATGTTTGTTCGTCTCTGTTAATTTATCTTAGGACATAGGTAGCCCTTCAGTGTAAGGGCTTCCCTCGTGGCTCAGACTGTAAGGAATCCACCTGTAATGCAGGAGACCGGGGTTTGATTCCTGGGTTGGGAAGATGCCCTGGAGAAGTGAAAGGCAGTCCACACCAGTATTCTTGTTTGGAGAATTCCAAGGACTGAGAAGCCTGGTGGGCTAGAGTCCATGGAGTTGTAGAGTCGGGCACGACTGAATGACTAACACTTCACTTTAGTCCTTCAGTGTAACTGTCTAAGATGACCTCTTGAATTTCTTGTATTATCCCTTGGAGCCTTTTCATGTCTCTGTCCTTCAGAGATATCAACCAGGAATATGTTAATTCTCCACTGAATCCTTGTTTTCTATTGCATTTTCCCCCTTTTCTCAGGTTTGTCTTCCTTAGCCCCAGGTGCATTTTCGACAGGGCCTTTGCTCCTCTTCACTGCTTCCACCATGGCCTTTTTTTAATGTGGTGACTTTTATTCTTACTTTCCTTTCTGAACTGTGCTGTCTTTTCTCCACCCTTGCTGCTGCTGCTGCTGCTAAGTCGCTTCAGTCGTGTCCAACTCTATGCAACCCCAGAGATGGCAGCGTACCAGGGCTCCCCCGTCCCTGGGATTCTCCAGGCAAGAACACTGGAGTGCGTTGCCATTTCCTTCTCCAATGCATGAGAGTGAAAAGTGAAAGTAAAGTTGCTCAGTCGTGTCCCACTTCGTGACCCCATGGACTGCAGCCCACCAGGCTCCTCCGTCCATGGGATTTTCCAGGCAAGAGTACTGGAGTGGGGTGCCATTGCCTTCTCCATTCTCCACCCTTAGTTGTATCATTTTTTTTTCTTTTTTGAGCTATTTTAGTCTTTGTTGTAAGCCCTTGTTTCATAAAGCCTTTAAAAATTACCTGTAGCAAGCTACCACAAACTTAGTGGTAAACAACACAGGTTTTATTATAGTTTTAGAGGTGGGAAGTGTGACGTGGGTATCACTGAACTGTAATCATGATGTCAGCAGGGCTGGTTCTGTTGCTGGAAGGGGGACCTCTTGTCTAACACTCAGAAATGAGTTGTCCGAGGAGACACCCATGCTGACAAAGCAAGAGACTTTACTGGGAAGGGGCACCTGGGCGGAGAGCAGGAGGGCAGGGGAACCCAGGAGAGCAGCTCTGCTGCGTGGCTCGCAGCCTCGGGTTTTATGGTGATGGGCCTCCTTTCCAGGTTGTCTCTGGCCAATCATTCTGACTCGTCCTTCTGGTGACCTACGCATTGCTCAGCCAAGATGGATGCCAGCAAAGAGGATTCTGGGAGGTGGTCTGTCGCCTTTTGACCTTTCATGAACTCTTCTGATTGGTGGGGGCTCATTTGTTCCATGTTCCTTACTCAGCTGTCGTAAAACAGCTTACATGGATGGTTACTGTGGTTCCTGGCCGGGGTGGGTGGTTTCTATCAGTGTGCCTCCCCCAACAGTTCCTCTGTGGAGGCTCTGATGGAGAATCTCCAGTTTCTTACCTTTTCTAGCTCCTAGAGTTTGACTCAGGGTTTTCTTCCTCCACCTTCAAAGTCAGCAAAGGCAGGTCAAGCTCTTTTCACATTGCACAGCACTGACCTTCTGATCTTATCTAGTCACTTCTGTTGTGTGTCTCTCTCATTGTTAAGGACCCTGGTGATTCCATTGGACCCACCCAGGCAATCTGTAATTGAAAATCAGCTGATTGACAAATTGCAGTCTCCTCTGCCATGTCAGATGACATGGGATTCACAGGGATTAGGAACCAGACATCTTTGGGAGTAAGAGTGAGGCATAATTCTGCCCTACCACAAAGGTCATTTTAAAAGTAATGTCTTGAATTGAGCTGCATTAAGTTGCGTGTATATTTTTGAGATTAGTTGTTTGTCAGTTGCTTCATTTGCTATTTTTTTCTCCCATTCAGAAGGCTGTCTTTTGACCTTGCTTATAGTTTCCTTTGTTGTGCAGAAGCTTTTAATTTTAATTAGATTCCATTTGTTTGTTTTTGCTTTTATTTCCAGTATTCTGGGAGGTGGATCATAGAGGATCCTGCTGTGATTTATGTCGGAGAGTGTTTTGCCTGTGTTCTCCTCTAGGAGTTTTATAGTTTCTGATCTTAAGTTTAGATCTTTAAATCCATTTTGAGTTTATTTTTGTGTGTGGTGTTAGAAAGTGATCTAGTTTCATTCTTTTACAAGTGGTTGACCAGTTTTCCCAGCACCACTTGTTAAAGAGATTGTCTTTACTCCATTGTATATTCTTACCTCCTTTGTCAAAGATAAGGTGTCCATAGGTGTGTGGATTTATCTCTGGGCTTTCTATTTTGTTCCATTGATCTATATTTCTATCTTTGTGCCAGTACCATATTGTTTTGATGACTGTGGCTTTGTAGTAGAGCCTGAAGTCTGGCAGGTTGATTC
>SJYA01002505.1:527348-623293 GCA_006410615.1 Neotragus moschatus
TGTGTGTGTGTGTGTGTGTGAAATGGCTGTTTGAGTGAAGTTGAATACATTAGTACTATTTTTTAAAAAATCAGATAATCAGGTGACCTCTTCTTTGGTATATTCTACCACAAAGTAGACCAAAATTGTCTCTAGAAATTTTGAACATGTCAAAAAATGGGATGGAAATAGCAGTTACATATTTATAAGGAGAGGATTGTGCCTTTATTTTTAGCTAGGTTATAGTATTCTAGCAGAAGCTTCTTTAGGAATGATTCAGGCTTGCTGAGGTTCTAATACATCTGCCTTGCCCTTCAGGTGACTTGTGACTGAGACTTAGGATCCATCACCCAGTGCTGTGTTTCTGTACTTCTCTCGAGTATTTATTATTTTTTCCGCTCTCTATCCTCTCTGAGATGTATACAGATCTTTTTCTTTTGTTTCTTCAAATGAATCTTTGGGTTACTCATTAATATTCCAGGTTTCGATATTCGTTTGCCATTTATCTTCATTTCCTTCTTTTGCCTGTTTTATTATATCATCCATTCTTGTCCTTATTTCACTTTTTTCTATGTCCCTGCTTTACTTTTTACCTATCATGATAGACTTTATGTCTTTTCTAGCATGTATCATTTTAAATAATACACACTTACTTCAGTAATTAATGGCAAGAGTTAGTTCATATGTTATGAGGATATGTTAAATAATGATATACAATGGTAACTATTAACTAATTCTTCACTCTATTCATGTATAGCTATACTGGGTCTTTGTTGTTTTGTGCAGGCCTTTTCTCTTAAAAAAAAAAAAGTATGAAGGCTATTCTTCATCGTGGTGTGCAGTCTTCTCATTGAGTGGTGGCTTCTCTTGTTGCAGAGTACAGGCTCTAGGCATGCAGACTTACATAGTTGCAGCTTGTGGGCTCAGCGGTTGTGGCCCATGGGCTCTAGAGCCTGGGCTCAGTATTTATGGCACAGAGGCTTAGTTGCTTCATGGCATGGGGATCTTCCCAGACCAGGGGTCAAACCCGTGTCTCCTGCAGTGGTTGGTGGATTCCTATCCACTGTACCACCAGGGAAGTCTTGTTCACTCTTTTTAAATGTTGCAGTATATAAGCCGATCTTCCCTGGTGGCTCAGTTGGTTATCTGAGAATCTGCCTACAGTGCAGGAGACCAGGGTTTGATCCCTAGGTTGGGAAGGTCCCCTGGAGGACAGCATGGCCACCCACTCTAATATTCTTGCCTGGAGAATCCCCCTGGAGGGAGGAGCCTGATGGGCTGCAGTCCATGAGGTTGCAAAGAGTTGAACATGACTGAGCGACTAAGCACACAGGATGCAACAGGTATTGAAGATGTGGTCTCTTTACCTTAATGAATGTATAATATTGATGGTTAAAAATATTACATGATAATAATATAAATGGTAGATGTTACAATCTACTGGCTATACTTTCTTTTCCTTCATTTAGGCATGGTTCTTGTGAGTTCAGTTCAGTTCAGTTCAGTCGCTCAGTCGTGTCCGACTCTTTGGGACCCCGTGAATCGCAGCACGTGTGAGTTATTACTACATTAAGGTAGAGCTGCTGGAAACAAACAAACAAACAAAACGTATCTTCCCTAAGCCAACTTTATACTCAACCCAGAAATGTAACTTTAGCAGTGCTAGATATGTGCCTTGAAAGAATGTTTAGTTCAGACTACTGGTTAGTTTTCCTGTTGGAACATTTTAATTATCTGACCACCATCCCATAAGGTTATCCTCTTGGACCTACTATAATGAACAGTATGGGAGACAAATAGTTCTCTTCCCATAAATCTAGGGCTATAGAATTGGAATTTTGTTAATAATACCTCACTGAATTTTTTAAATTCACTATGTCTTAAAGAACAATATTAAGATAATGCTTATTATCTTAATAACAAATCATATTATTAAAATTAGTATATGTAAGATTACTGTTTATTCATACATTAATTCAGCAGACATTTTCCAAATATCTGTTATGAACTAATGATTATGCTATTTTCAAGCATGTATTCTTAGTCCTTAATTGCATTCTCTGACATTTTATAACTTATTATATATCTCAGCGGTTGCTATGTAACAACATAAAGCTGTTTTCATTTTATAGGACATCTCAGAATTTCTTTCTGTGTAAAACTCAGGTCATTTGGAGCATGTTAGCCTTGTATATTACTCGGAGTTAATTTGAAGTTCTGTTTTCAGAAGAAGGAAAAATACTGAATGTCTAGAAATAACTTTACAACTCGAAATAAATCACACAACAAGATAGAAAGTGATGTCTTTCTGCAGATACATAGCACCTTTATTCTGAGAAGGTCAGAGTGTTCCATATACATTTATCTCATTCCCACAAAGATTTTCCTTCTGCAGTAATTGCCAAAAAACAGAGAAGTAAAATTTCTTACCTCAGGTCATGAAGTCCTCGTCCATAGATAACCAACTATACATCTTTTCTAAGTCCTGGTTTTCTGTACAACATGGCTCAAAAATGTGTTCATTTTCTCTTAAAATGATGAATTACTTCAACCAACAAGTACTGTGCATTTACTGATAGTAGGCGCTGCTCTGGGTACTTGGGATAAATCAGTAAGCCACGCAGAGGGAAAACCCTCCCTTTGTCGTCCTTGCACTTCTATTTTAATGAGAGAAAGTGGGTGGCATGGGGGAGACTGTTAATAAACACTATAAATTAGTAACTTACAATCTTTTGATGAGAGATAAATGCAAAGGAAAAATAAAGTGGTTAGGGGTGAGTTAACTGGTGGGATGGGAACATAAAGAGTTTAATACATATGGTGTAGAACTAATTTAAGTTTCCAACTATAATATATAAAAGCAATACTAAAAAGTGGTTCAAAATGAAAATTTAAAAACAGTTGTGTGGAGTGTTTTGCATATTCAAATTGAGGAGAACTGAATTTATTAATTTGACTTAGCAAGCATGTATTAAAAAGAATTCTGTCTAAAAGTAGTGTTTCAGTGATTGTAAGTACAAGGGTAGTAATAGTATAGATTCTACTGTCAAGCTGCTCAGAGACTGGGAGACATAATACTCTGGTTATCCATAAAGATACCCACCTCAAAGCATGACTGTTTAAAGCCATACCATTTTATCATCTCATGATTCTGTGGATTGATAGATTACTGGTAATATCTGTGCTTTTTTTGCTCTCTCCTGGGACTGTCACATCTGAGAGGGCTGAGGCATATGCTTGATGCCTTGGTGGGGAAAGGCTGGAGGTTCATTTGTTCTGGGACATTGGGTGACTAGGACAAATGGCCTTGTTTTATTTCTTACATCAGGACCTCTTCTTTCCTTTGTGGCCTCCATGTATTTCTGCCCCTGGTTTCTCTACATGGTGCTTCTGACAGGTAGTAAGACTTCTTGTGGCTTCCCTGGGGCTCAGATGNAAGGCTGGAGGTTCATTTGTTCTGGGACATTGGGTGACTAGGACAAATGGCCTTGTTTTATTTCTTACATCAGGACCTCTTCTTTCCTTTGTGGCCTCCATGTATTTCTGCCCCTGGTTTCTCTACATGGTGCTTCTGACAGGTAGTAAGACTTCTTGGGGCTTCCCTGGGGCTCAGATGGTAAAGAATCTGCCTGCAATGCAGGAGACATGGGTTTGATCCCTGGGTCAGGAAGATCCCCTGGAGAAGGGAATGGCAACCCACTCCAGTATTCTTGCGTGGAGAGTCCCATGGAAAAGGAGCCTGTCAGTCTACAGTCCATGGGGTCGCAAAGAGTCAGACACACCTGAGTGACTAACACTTTCACTTTTTCATTTTCAAGACGTCTTACTTGATGGTCCAAAAGTTCACAAAGAACAAAAATAGAAACTGTCAGACCTTCTTAAGAGGTAGGTCCTGAACTTCCACAGGGTCACTTCCTCTACATTTTACTGGTTAAAGTGAGTCCCAGGCAATTCCAGAGTCAGGGAGGGTATTTCACAAGGGGAAAGTTTTGTGCAAATAGGATTCACAAGTCACTTGGGGATATTTTTGAAGGCTAACAATCTCAGCAGTCATGTATAGTTGTGAGTGTTGGACCAGAAAGAAGGCTGAGTACCAAAAAATTGATGCTTTCAAACTGTGGTGCTGGAGAAGACTCTTGAAAGTCCCTTGGACTGCAAGGAGATCAAACCAGTCAATCTTAAGGGAAATCAACCCTCAATATTCATTGAGAGGCTGATGCTGAAGCTGAACCTTCAATACTTTGGCCACTTGATGTGAAGAGCTGACTCACTGGAAGAAATCCTGATGCTGGAGAATATCGAAGGCAGGAGGAGAAGGAGATGACAGAGATAAGATAGTTGGATGGCATCACCGATTCAAATGGACATGAATTTGAGCAATCTCTGGGAGACGGTGAAAGACAGGGAAACCCACCATGCTGCAGTCCATGGGATCTCAGAGTCAGACACAGTTGAGCCACTGAACAACAACAACAATTGCAGGAGACAGTGCTGTCAATATGCACAGGGTCCTGTGGAAACACTGAAGCTGGACATCTGGAAATCTGGTGGTACTTGGGGAAGCTTCCAAAAACAAGATGATGATGAAGTAAACCTTAAAGGAAAGAATTTTCAGAATTTTCCAGCGAAACAGAAAGAGAGAGAGAGAGCATGAGGCATATACAAGGCCTGGTGTCAGAGAAGAGCGTCATGCGTTTCAAGAACTTCCAGTTCCTTAAAACAAGATGAAAGTCCAGCCTCTTGTTAAATGATGAGAAAGAAGGTAGAAGAGGGAGGCAGACCTTTGATCTGGAAGAAGGGATATTTTATAAANGGCCTGGTGTCAGAGAAGAGCGTCATGCGTTTCAAGAACTTCCAGTTCCTTAAAACAAGATGAAAGTCCAGCCTCTTGTTAAATGATGAGAAAGAAGGTAGAAGAGGGAGGCAGACCTTTGATCTGGAAGAAGGGGTATTTTATAAAATTAGAATTGCTCTCAGAAAGTTGCTGTGAGTGTTAAATTATATCAAGCCCCTGGCATATATATATATGTGCATGTATATATATTTATATACATACATACATATACACACTAAGTGTCTACACATGTATGTTGTTAAAATACTGATTTCTTTTTTAATCACTTTTCATTGGAGTAGAGTTGCTTTGCAGTGTTGTATTAGTTTCCATATGAATCAGTGGTATATACAAAGGTACCCCTCCCTTTGGGAATTCCCTCCCATCAGGTCACCACAGTGCATTCAGTGGGCTTCTCCGTGCTGTGCAGTGTGTTCTCACTGTTATCTCTTTAACATGTAGTATCAGTAGTGTCCTGGTCAGTGTACTCAGTAGTCTCCCACTCTTTTACGACCCCATGGACTGTAGCCCATCAGGTTTCTTTGTCCATGGAATTTCCTAGGCAGGGGATCTTCCTGACCCAAGGATGGAACCTGCGTCTCCTGCACTGCAGGTGAATTCTTACCTCTGAGCCTCTGGGGAAGCCTAGTATTAATAGTGTATATATGTCAATTCCAGTCTCCCAATTCTTCCCCCCACTGCTGCCCCATATCCATGCATTTGTTCCCTGCATCTGTGTCTCTTATTTTTCTGCTCCGCAAATTGGCCTCTCTGGTGGCTCAGCATAAAGAATTCACCCTCAGTGCAGGAGACAAAGGTTCAATCCTTGGGTCGGGAAGACCCCCTGGAGGAGGAAATGGCAACCCACTCCAGTATTCTTGCCTAGGAAATCCCATGGACAAAGAAGCCTGGGTACAGTCCATGGAGTCGCAAAAGAGTCAGACATGACTGAGTACACTGACCAGTACTATTTTTAATATTCCACACATATGTGTTAATATGTGATAATTTTTCTTCATTCTGTATGACACTCTCTAGGTCCATCTATGTTTCTAAAAAACAAAACAAAACGATTCATTCCTTCTTATAGCTGTATAACTTTTATATATTTATAGAATATATAGTAATATTCTCTTTCATATATGTACCACATATTTTTATCCATTCCTGTATTGATGGACAGCTAGGTGATTTCTGACACTTGCTTTGCCATGATGAGAGATTTGAATTTCATTCTCATATACATGGAAAGCCAAGTATTCTCAGAGAATCAGTTTGCTATATGGAATTCACAGTAGTAAACAGTATATATTTCATTGTATGAATGAAATGTATATTTTATTATAATTTGTAAATTATTGTATGTTACACATTTTTATATCAGTGAAATTTAAAATATAAAATATGCTGTGCTTTTTTGGAGAACTTGTTAAACACTGCCAGCACATTAAAGATGTCATTTTCCTATGTCATCCTGTTTCCTGTATGGCCCTAATTCTCTTTTCTCTATTTGTTATGCACTCAACTCATTTCAACCTAGATATTCTCTGTTGTTGTTGTTGTTTAGTCACTAAGTCATGTCCGACTCTTTGCAATCCCATGGGCTATAATCCAGCAGGCTCCTCTGTCCATGGGATTTCCAAGGCAACCATACTGGAATGGGTTGCCATTTGCTTCTCCAGGGGATCTTCCCCACCCAGGAATCAAACTTGCATCTCCTGCATCTGTATTCCAGTTCACTAATCCTCTATACTTTTCTTTCCAACTACTGTCAATTCTAAAGCCTGTCATAAATACTTAATGTTAAATATCTCATGTTTAAAATTATTGAATCTCTCCTTGATTTCATTACAGAAATTCTCACTGTGGTGAAATTCCTACCTCTTTTCATTCATTTCCTTAAATATAATAATCACAGTTATTTCAAGATAACAACTAGGTTATCAGTATATCTTTCTACTGCTCGTTTTTCTGTTATCTGTTTTTTTCTTCTTGATCCTATTTCTTGGTACTCCTCATTATGTTTAAAAAGTTAAATGTCAGATATGAGTATGAAAAATAGGAGAGGGTCTGGGCAATGTTATCTGATTTTGAATGAGTTTCCCTTACCAATTTGTATGCGGATAAGGAGGCCCAGATTACCTAATCAAGTCAAGTTTTGAACTGATGGGATGCTGGCTTTCAGTTCTTATAATAAGCTTCCTTCTGCATCATTTCTTCTTCTACTCAAAGGTTATAACCTTCAAGAGATGCTAATAGGTTCAATTCAGTTCAGTCGCTCAGTCGTGTCCAACTCTTTGCGACCCCATGAATTACAGCACGCCAGGCCTCCCTGTCCATCACCAACTCCTGGAGTTCACTCAAACTTACGTCCATTGAGTCAGTGATGCCATCCAACCATCTCATCCTCTGTCGTCACCTTCTCCTCCTGTCCNAACCAGTTATCTATGACCTGGCTGAGGCAGGGGCTGTGTTTTGAGCTAGCGATGCCCCTGTCTCCCCTCACTCTTACCCTGCCCCAGTTGGGATAGGACTTTGATCGAAAGAGGGGCAATCTGCGGTCTTACAAACAACCCGTGGTTTGAAGCAGAGTTTAACTCAACCCTCAATACACAATACAATATGTGTATTGTCCAGGATGAAATTCAAGCTGAGCCAGTTACTAGTTGTGGAGCCCCAAGCACCTCACTGAGGGTTTACTGTGCCTCCGTTTCCTCTTTGTAAAACATTAGCTTGTTTATAATGTTCTGAGAACTATTAATTCACTTAAAGTTCATACAGCAAAATCTGGCTCATACTCAAAGCGGCATAAATGGTGGCCGTTCTTACTAGCCTACTAGGAATTTGGACTTAAGGAACTGAATGAGAGTCACCAGCAGAAACTGAAGCTGTGGAGTCAGGAGACCAGAGTTCCTTCCTCCTCTTAATGGGGTCATTGCCTCCTTAAGGAATCTGATGAAAGCACGGACCACTCCCTACAGAAGGGGACACTTGCAGACACCAACAAACAGTAGGTCGAGGTTGAGTGCTGCTCATTAAAAAAGGAAGGAAAGGGGCTCTGGCAGGTAAAGCCACGTGCAGGTCAGATTTATGAAGGAACAGAAACGCATCAAAGCAAGGAGCTGCTTCATAAAGGGCGGAGGTGGACTAAGAGCAACAGAAGCCAGGAGACTTTCCTCGTTCTCCATCCTGCAGTTTTTCCCTGCCCCCACCCCCCGATTTCCCCTGAGACCCCTGCCCTTCTTCTCATGCCTGGGATATAACCAAGCTGGCCCAGTTCTCAGGTCTTCTAACCCAATTAGCCAGACAGGAGCAATGAAGACGCCGACCTAGGCTGATGAAGAATTACTGCCGTGTCATCGCAGATTGCTCTTAGCCAGCATGATGCAGTTTTCCTGTGGTGTGATTGTATCAACAGCCCGTGCTCCTGGAAAAAAGCGAATAACCAGCTGCTGTGACTTTTCAGCAACTGCCGACTTCCTTTTTTGTAGATTGAACACATTCCAGGCGTATCCTATTTTGTAATATTCCAGTTTAAGGAAGAAGCAAGGAAGAGGGTGACATCAACCTGTTCAGCCGAATTCTTTGTTTATTTTGGTTAATCTTTGCAAGTTTTTGAACTGAAAACGGGGCACAACTTCATATGGTCTTTAGAGCTGGAAAGGATTTTAGATTTTCTAGTCTCACTACTTGCCTAAATAAAGGAAACTGGACCCCAGTATCTTATTGCACACTTTGCCTCATCTTGTCCTCATGACAGCCTCATGGGTACAAATAAGGAAATATTTACAAATGAGGAAACAGGTTTGGAGAGATGAACTCCTTATCCGAGATCCAAGATACAGCAAGTGGTGGAACTAGGATTTGAACCCAGGTCTTTCTGACTACAAAGCACATTATAATACCTCTGTGGGCTCTACAACTCTGAGAAAAGAGAGAGGCTTTTATTTTACATTTCTTTCCCTCAACATGTTCTTTCTTTCAACATCTCTTCTAGACAAGAAGGCTGGAAATATACAGTACCCACTTTTTGATAATTTTATTTATTTATTCATGGCTCTGCTGGTTGTGGTGTGAGGGGGCTACTCTTCATTGCAGTGCACGGGCTTCTCATTGCAGTGACTTCTCTTGCTGCGGAGCACAGGCTCTGGGATGTGGGTTTCAGGTGTAGCTCGTGGGCTCAGTAGTTGCGGCTCCCAGGCTCTAGATAGAGCACAGGCTCAATAGTTGTGGCACACAGGCTTAGTTGCTCCATGGCACTGGGATCTTCCTGGATCAGGGATTGAATCTGTGTCGCCTTCTTTAGCAGGCAAATTCTTTACCATTGAGCCACCAGTGGAGCCCCATGTAGTATCCACTTCTTTATCCATGAGCTGGGAGGTTCTTGAACGTAGCCATTGACCATCTGCCTCCAAAACAGTGAAATATCCACCAATTGGAAATCTTCCCACTGAGCTGGAACTGCTGTTGGAGATCTGGTCAACCTTTCTTCTAAACAGTGGCCTGCACGTGGAACCACAGCCAGGCGGTGCTGGGGTGGGCAGGATGGTCAGAGACTGCTGGGACATTCAGCTTGAACATGATCTGAATAATATTTGACGACAGAGTGCTTGCAGGAGGTGGGAATGGTTAAGAGCCGTGGCTCTAGAAGTAGACGGCTTGGGTGAATCCCAGCTCTTCTGTTTGTGACCCTTGTGTGACCTGGAACCAGAATCAGCTGCTTCTCAGAGTTGTGTTTTCTTTATCCATAACAGAAGAGGTATGTGTTACATTGGATTGTTGTGAGGATGAAATGCAGTCATGTATCAATATATAAAGGGGCTTCCCAGGTGGTGCTGATGGTAAAGAACCCACTTGCCAGTGCAGGAGATGTGAGAGACACAGGTTTGACCCCTGGGTTGGAAAGGTCCCCTGGAGGAGGGCATGGCAACCCACTCCAGTATTCTTGCCTGGAGAATCCTATGGACAGAGGGCCTGGCAGGCTACAGTCCACAGGGCTGCAAAGAGTTGGACACGACTGGGCACACACACTATATAGATCAATATTTAAGCCATTTCACACAGGGCCTGCCATGATCCTCCTCAGCAGATGTTGGCCATTATTATGTACACTCCTTAAAAATGGTTTATAGAAACAGGAAGAGGTAACATTGCCTCTCACTAGATTCCTTTTGTATTTTGGTTAATTTTTTAAAGTTTTCTAACTTAAAACAAGTTTTAACATTACGGGGAAGGATTGCTTTCCTTGAAAATGGTTACTTGAAAGTGGCAACACCAGTGTTGAGCTGACGAGCCCAGTTTTTAAAACTAAGGTCATGTTATGAGTATAAAATATTCATCTCAGAATGCAGAGAATGTACCTACATTTTATGACTGTCATGAAGAAAGGTAAAAATATGTTCTTGTTCCAAGTTTTTTTGTTGCTAAACCGTTAAGTAATATGGCTGTGATGTTCCTGATCCTCAGCAGAATGAGAAAGCTTCAGTGTCAATATCTTTTAGGACCAAAAACATTTTATAAATTTTTTAATGCATTCTTAAAATATTACTATGAAGTGGCTAGCAGGTGGATACTATTTTTATTTTATTGATAGCAATATACTAACATTTGATTTTAGACAATAACTGAAAACTCTCTTCTGATTCATTACCCAGATGAACAGTTTTCAAGTATTTTCATTCTCATAGATGACATGATTTGTGTTGGGCCATATTTATTTTTCTCAACATTTCCATGTACAGTGATAGTCTTGGTTTGTACTAAGACTACCAGTTATTCAATTTATTATTGTGCCATGTACATATTGTGCAAACTTAGAAAATACAATAATGTATAGTTTACCAGGTGATTATTTTGGACAGAGTTACACATAAATTTAACAGACTGGTGTTGGGCAGGTACTAAAAATACCACATGCATTGAGACTCATAATAGGCTGACCTGAAAGGAAATCTAGAAATAATACTAGACTCGTCACTCGGTCTTGTTCAACTTGTGCCACCCCATGGCCTACAGCACGCCAGGCCTCCCTGTTCCTCACCATCTCCCAAAGGTGGTGGTACTAGGATAATTCTAGACTAGTAACCCATTAAATAGAAAATTGAGGTGCAAGTAGTCTCTTGTCTGAAAGTGGAAGTTGCTCAGTCATGTCTGACTCTTTGTGACCCCATAGACTATTAGAGTCCATGGAATTCTCCAGGCCAGAATACTGAATGAATAACCTTCCCCTTCTCCAGGGGACCTTCCCAACCCAGGGATCAAGCCCAGGTCTCCCAGGTTGCAGGTGGATTCTTTACCATCTGAGTCACAAAGGAAGCCCAAGAGTACCAGAGTGGGTAGCCTATCCCTTCTCCAGGGGATCTTCCCAACCCAGAGACTGAACCAGGATCTCCTGTACTGCAGGTGGACCCTTTACCAACTGAGCTATTAGGGAAGCCCTAGTCACACTTGTCCAGGTTATTATATACAGATAAGTTCTGATCATTTTTCCTTTCCAGAAATCTTTCGTGCTGTGGCTTCTCTTGCTATATCTTTCTCCTTTTTCTTAAAAAATTATTTTAAAAATCCCCAAACAGTATAGTATTGTATTTGAAGAAGAAAGATTGAATCCTGTTTTATGATCAAGATGGAGTATTAGCATTTTAATAATGCATTTTCAACACATACTTAATGTTGTATCTGGGAGTTTCTACAGTGTCTGCAGTTAAGAGCATCCGTATATTAGATTTAGACCTCTTTTTTTTTTTTTTTTTAAAGAGGGACTTAAAATTTTTTATTTATTTCTGGCTGTGCTGGTCTTTGTTGTTGCTTGGGCTTTCTCTAGCTGTGGCTGGCGGGAGCTTCTCTTTGCTGCAGTGCATGGACTTCGCAGTTCCGTGTCTTCTCTTGTTGCAGAGCCCGGGCTCTAGAGCATGGGCTCAGTAGTTGTGGTGCATGGGTTTAGAGGCTCCTCAGCATGTGGAATCTTCCCAAACCAGAGATCAAACCCATGTCCCATATGCTGGCAGGTGGATTCTTATCCACTATGCCACCATGGAAGTCCTAGACCACTTTTTAAATATAAAACAGTATCTAAAACAGAACAAACTCATGGTCCACTAATTGCAAATAAATAGTATAAGTATTTTCAAAGAAAAAAAATGCATTCAAGTGTTTCCTTCCCCCTAGTCTTTGAAGATACTGTTAAAGAACAGCTGCCTTGTCCGTAAAGAACTCCAGTCTATTGCAAATTGGACTGATCACACCACATGGCTTAAAATTTAGTTTTAATAGTATTACCAGTAATCAGAGTGAAAGTATTAGTCTCTCAGTCATGTCTGATTCTTTGTGACCCTACTGTCTGTAGCCCACCAGAGAAACCTGGCATGCCGCAGTCCATGGGATGGCTTCTTCCACTAATATTTTTGGTCTCTTCTTGGCGAAGGAGAAAAAAAATTCATGTTGAAGTGAGCAACTGCTGTAAATCAAAATCTTAGGAATTTTTTATCCTACATTCCTTCAATTTATGTATCTGACAGTTGTTTTAGCAGTAGTTTATGCCATAATATATGACTTCCCTGGTGGCTCAGACAGTAAAGAATCTGCCTGCAATGTGGGAGACCCAGGTCCAGTCCCTGGTTGGGAAGATCTCCTGGAGAAGGAAATGGCAACCCACTCCAGTATTCTTGCCTGGAGAATCCCATGGACAGAGGAGCCTGGTGCTACAGTCCATGGGGTCACAAAGAGTCGGTCATGACTGAGTGACTGACACTTTCCTTTTCAGTTTTTCCATAATATGTATCTCTTATAAGGTAATTTTTTCGTAAAGTATTTTTTAACAATTCTATTTGAGTACTTGAATTCCAGTTCTCTTTGAGATACAGCTAGGCTTGGCCACTTTGCAAAGACGAGAGAGTCAGATGTCTTGTCCTCAGAACTGTTCCATCTACGATAGAGATTGCTAGCCATTCACCAGAAACATCTGTGACAGAGACTGCTGACTCTTCACCAAAACTCATCTCCTTTCCTTTGTGGGCACACCCTCCTTTGCAAGTCCAAGTGGCGTGTGACTGAGTTCTCACCACTGAAACTCCCAAGATCCAGTCACTCCCAAGTCGAGCTCATAAAAGCTTCTTCCTCTGTGTTATGCCTTACTCTGCCCCCTTTGGCATCAACGCCTGTGCTGACCTGGAAGTCATGAGCTGAAGATGGAACTCCCAGTAATGAAATTTAATACAGCAACTTCATCGGCGGATTCTTTTTTTCCATTGCAACATAGATATATGTGTGTGTGTGTCTGTACTGCTGTGGTTTAGTCACTAAGTCATCTCCAACTCTTCTGTGACTCCATTAACTGTAGCCCGTTAGGGGCTTCTCTGTCCATGGGATTTCCCAGGCAAGACTCCTGGAGTGGGTTGCCATTTCCTTCTCCACTGTTGACAGATCTTTGAAGACTACTATTTTTTTTTTTTAAGAGGGTTAGAACAATGATGATGTTTGCCAAGCTCTGAGAAGTCCATCTGTTGTCTAAACTTTGAAATCCTTTTTTTTTCCTTCACTTAGAGACAGATCTATACAGTGCTGTTGTGATAATGAAACAAATGTGAACTCTACTGTAAAGTTGCACAATATAGAAAACTGTTGCTCCACCTCCGACTCCATAAATGTGTGACTCCGCAGGTTAGTAATGTCGTGGTCATTGTTTTCAGTAAGTTGGAATTATCCTGTCACAGCTAAGACCTCGCCGGGTCCTCCAGTTTTTTCCACAGTCCTTCACGTTCTCTCCTTTCTTTTTCTCTTGCTGACGACCTGTCTTCTGCGAGGCTGCCAGCTCATCACACATGGCGCTGTTCATTTCCATAAACGCCTTTCAACACATTGAACACTGATGCCACGATAGCCCTGAATATGGGGGCTAGATACACACTTGGCAATTTGTTTAAACAAAGCTTCTTGGATTTTAACACATTGTGAAGGTTCAATCACTTTCAATATTTCTTCCAGCTCCCCCAAGGGACTGTGACCTCTTTTTGACTACATGTTTGGGACCAAAATATTATTAACCCCCTAATAACCAGTTCTGTGAGTGAGGGATCTTTGTACAAAAACTGTACTATGTGGTACACCAGCTGGGCAGGAAAGGGTGATAAACAAGTCACTCTATGACTGCCTGGAGCAGAGGCCCACTCCTTCTCCCCAGAAACATTTGTGTTGGACTAATGTGTGAATAACAAATACACTTCCCTTGTGAAGCCCCTGGGAAGCTTGGAGTTCACTATTGCAACTAGCACCACCCTAAGGCAATGTTTCGTAGCTAACATAGCACTTTCAGAGTAAATATTTCACATTTAAGAATGGTGAACTTATGTCTTCATCTGTAATGTAACTTAGAAGAAACAGCAGCTTCATTTTAAAATAATCTGTAAGTCTTCATCTTTCGTATATTCCAAACCACTTGGTTCTCCCTGAAACTGCCAGCTAATGGCTGCTTGGATTAAGTAGGCTCTTTGTTTATCCTTCTTCCCCTCACACCATTTTATAAGGTTACATTCTGTGTTTACGAATCCAGAGAGCATTTACTCTTACGTACAAGTGCAGTAGGAAAAAGAGAAGGAATAAATTTAAAATGTCAACACAAAAGTATAATTTATGTGGCTCATGCAGGCTCTGGCAGGTCACTTTTCTAGAACGTGTCGCTGCCTTGAGAAATTTACCAAAATGTGAAAGCTACTCAGTGTTCAGCCTTCCACCTAGTGACCAAGCCGGAAATCTCGTAGTCTTTGATTCATCTGTTTTTGTTACGGTCTCTGCCCCTCCTTCTAGTCAGTAACCTGTTGAGGTCAATTCAGTCTCCTAAGTGTCTCTTGAATCGACCTCCCCCATGGCCTAGTTTCAGTTCACTTCATTCTCAGTCGTGTCTGACTCTTTGCCACCCCATGAATTGCAGCACGCCAGGCCTCCCTGTCCATCACCAACTCCCGGAGTTCACTGAAACCCATGTCCATCGAGTCGGTGATGCCATCCAGCCATCTCACCCTCTGTTGTCCCCTTCTCCTCCTGCCCCCAATCCCTCCCAGCATCAGAGTCTTTTCCAATGAGTCAACTCTTCGCATGAGGTGGCCAAAGTACTGGAGTTTCAGCTTTAGCATCATTCCTTCCAAAGAACACCCAGGGCTGATCTAGTTTAGGTCTCTATTAAGGTCCGTTGGATGCCACCGTCTCCTAACTGGCCTTGTAGTTGTGTCCTGTCTTAATACTTTCACGCTGCAGCCAGAATTTGCTTTCTGAAATGCATAACTCAACAGCTATATCTGTGCATTGAAATCCTTCACTGACTCTCCCTTGCTTTGGGGATAAAGCCTAAACTATTACTACTTGTTTTTTTTTAAGGAAATGAGTATTTATTTATTTATTTGGCCATGCTGTGCAGCTTGTGGGATCCTAGTTCCCTGAGCAGGGATCAAACCCATGACCCTTGCATCAGGAGTGCAGTGTCTTAACCACTGGACCACCAGGGAAGTCCTAAGCCTAAACTTCTTAACGGGGCTTGTAAGGCTCTGAGTCATCAGCAATCAGGTCTCCTTTCTTCTCTTTCCTTGTCTTTGCTTCCCTCTACCTGCACTGTCTTTCCTGTACCCTGTGCCCCAGCCTCTGGAACTTCTTTCTTTAAGCATGCCTCCCTCTGTTTTAAGCTTCTCAACTTTGGTTCTCAACTTCTCAACTGCGCCCTCTGTGTTGGAGCACTGCCTTCCCACCCACCACTCCATCTTTATCCCCGATCATTCCTACCCATCCCTTAGTTCTCAACATAGATGTCACTTCCTGGATCACCTTCTCCCATCCTCAAAGTCTGGGTTAACTGCACTTCGTTTGTACTCCAAGATCCTCCTGCATTTCCTCTATCATAACAGCTCCCGTGTTTTCTACTTATTTGTAACATAAATAATCTAATAACCTACTAGGCTATCCGGAGGATCTGAAGCCATGATTATATTGATGACTGTTGTGTATAAACCCTTAACAGATTGTGTAGCACCATAAACACTGGGATAAATGAGTAATAGGATGGATAAGACTCCAGTCTGTTTCAAGTTTGCCCACGAAGTGATATTTGAGGATCTCCTAAGGATAACTCAGTGGCAGAGTATCTTTCCAAATATAGGGAGATTGCCTGTGCTGAAGACTGGTTATAGGAGAAATGATTGATTCTGGACATATTTTGAAGGTTGAACTAATAGGATTTGGAGATGGATTTGCTCGTGGATGTAAAGGATTTCAGGCTTGTATATTATGTTTGGTGAAATTGTTCGTGAAAAGATAATGTCACAATTATCTTTAAGGTAATTGTGAGGATTAAATAATATAAAGTTTCTACCTAGCCAAGTGCTCATAAATACTACTTTCCTGTTTGTCAGTGACTTAGTATCTTGTTAAGACTAGAAAGTGAAATGCATTATGGCATACTGCTCCTTGGCCAGAGTGTGCAGCCTTCGTGGGTGCAGCTGGGGTCTGGTCTCCACCTATACATCGGCAGTCTTTTTCCCTGTCCTGTACAGACTGTGTCCGCAGTGTGTCTCAAGACCAGACCTTGCGCCTGACCTGGGACTCTGGTGTCTCCCCGGCTCCCTCACTTTCAGAGTTTGTGAATGTTACCCCTCATGGTTTTCCTCCTGTCCAAGCTGCTCCTTTAGACATTTTGTACTTTGTCTTCAGTTCTTTGATGACTGCTCCTTATGACTCCACTGTTTTCTCTTCCTGTGATTTAAGAATAGGTAACATGGCAGAGAGAGTTAAGTGGATTGACTCTGTCGTCAGCCTGCTGGGTGTGAACCAACCACTGACCCCCGTCTTTTGTAACCTTTGGCAACTTCCTAAACCTCTCTGGTGCTCACTTCTGCCATAGACAAAGTGCAGATGGAAAATTACCTTGTTGTGTGTTGTGAGGCTATGAGAGAGATTCTTTTATTAATAAAGTATTTGGAATGGGGTCCGGTCCACAGGAAGCATTGTTAGCCATCATTAGTCATAATCATACCTGGTGACTGCCGCTGCTCTCATGTAACCGGGAGTGCCCCTTCTGTCCTTGAATCTCCTCTCGCCCATTCGCATCCTTTGATCTTGTTTCCACTTGGATGTTCCACAATAAACTGAGACTCCATATTCATAGCTAAGCTTATCAAACTGTTCTCTCTAGCAAGATGCTTTGGCTACAAGTAACAGAAAACCCAAATAAAAGTGGCTTCAACAACAAGGCAAGTGATTTTTCCCCTGTCACCAGAAGGGTAGATCCCAGGTTGGATAATCCAGTTGCCCTCAGAGACCCAGGTTCTTTCTGTCCTCTCAGCAGTTTCATGTATTCTTCTAAGCTGGCTCCCTTGACTTCAGGATGAAAATCTAGGAACCTTGAGCAATACTCTAAAAGGATTTCCCCTTTGTCTTTGCTCAGATCAAGGAGAGACCTTCCTGTCTGATCACTGAGAAGGGGTTGGAATTTGCAGTTTTGTCACTAAGCAAGGTCCATTCTCCTGGAGCTGAGGAGAGAATTCCAAACCCTAAGCAGTCTGAGGGGGTGTGTATGTATGGCAGGAGTGGGGCGCTGAACACCTGTACAGATCCAGGGCTCTGCTGGCAAAGGAAAAGGATTGGGGAATGAATTTGGGTTGAGATCATGCAAAGTCTGCTACCGTGTTTGAAATACATCATACTAGTGGTTCAGACAAGTCAAGAATCTGCCTGCAACACAGGAAACCCGGGTGCAGTTCGTGGGTCAAGAAGATCCCCTGGAGAAGGGCATGGCTACCCACTCCAGTATCCTTGCCTGGAGAATTCCACGGACAGAGGAGCCTGATGGGCTGCATTCTATGGGATCACAAAGAGTCAGACACAGTGGAGCGACTTTCTGTGTCCCACCACTTCTTTGCAATGTTTGCAGACCCCTTTCAGCCACATCAGTCTCCTTGCTGTTTCCCGGTCAGACTTCTCCATTCACCTGCAGACCACTGCTCTTGCCTTTTCCCACCTGCCCTGTGATAGCCCCATCCTTTGCTTAGCCCATTTCTCTGGCCTTTAGGTAGAGTAGTGTGAAAATAGTTTGAGCTGCCATGGATGCAGCTTGATCGCTGTGAATTTATTTGGCAAACATCGCACAGTTTACAAGGTCACCTGACAGTTACAGTTGGGCCTCTTCTCTTAAAATATTGTAAAAGACCTGCCCAAATATTAGCAGTTGTTATAACTGCTGTCACAGAAACACAGCATGAATGCCTCTTATTTTAAAGACAGCCATAGAAGATTGTGGAGAAACGGGCACTCTCATTGAGAGGCAATTTAGAAATCTCTCTTAGAATCTACCCAAAGTATACATATGTGCATGTGTATCTTTATATACGCATATACGTGTATCCTGGGCCAAAGAGCAGAGAAGCAGCGTCCACACTGCCCTGGTGATAGAGGGAGCTCTGTGTTTGAGATTGCGGAGCCACAGCATCAAAATGACCTGAGTGCTCAACGGCTGCCCTATAAGCCCTCTGGATCCACAGAGCTTTCATGAGCCAGACCGACTTCTCTGTTTCACTAATTTTGCATATATATGTTTATGTACATACACACACACACACACACAAATATATATGTATGCTAAGTCGCTTCAGTTGTTTCTGACTCTTTGTGCCCCTGTGGACTGTAGGCCACCAAGCTGCTCAGTCCATGGGATTCTCCAGGCAAGAATACTACAGTGGGTTGCCATTTCCTTCTCATATATATATGTATATTTGAGATCTCTCAGGATACATAGGTAACTGATAGCATTGGTTATAATCAGAAAGGGACTTTTATTGCGTTTTTTTGTGTGCCTTTTGAAATTTGATCATTGAAGTATTACTTACTTAAAATAATATTTTTAGTGTATTATTCTATGCCCAGCCATTCTACTTCAAGGACTTTCTCCCTCAGAAACATTTGTTTCTCCGTTAGTGAAACGGCAAGTAAAATGGTGTCAATGATGGCATGTCTATAGCAACAATGGTACAAGGCTAGGAACAACCTCAGAGTCCATCCATGGGGCCTGGTGCATCAGTGAGTATGCTAGCTTGCACTGTGGTTGAGAAAAAGGATGTAGACTAGTATGGAAAGATTGCTGAATTAGGATGGGGTGGGTTGGTGATGGACTGGGGGGCCATTATCACAAACAGCCCCCTGGTCCCAGCAGCTTAGTGTAACAGAGGAGTCGGTCTGACTCACGAAAACTCTGTGGACCCAGAGGGCTTAGCAGGCAGCCACTGAGCACTCAGGTCATTTTGATCCTGTGGTTCCGCCATCTCAAACACAGAGCTCCCTCTATCACCAGGGCGGTGTGGACGCTGCTTCTCTGCTCTTCGGCCCAGGAGTGTGGGCCTTCCACAGCCCACTGGCCAGAGCTGATCACGTGGCCTGCCTGACCACAAGAGGGGCTTGCAGTGTGGGAGAACTGATGAAAGGTTTGGGTCCCAACCATCTTGGCCATATTATTTAGAGAGTACTAATTTAAAAAGGCGACTCATTGATCAGATTGTATAGTGTGTGTGTGTTTTATATATTATGCACACACATATATAATTTTATTTTAAAAATCAATGTATCTAGGGAGCATAGGTCCATAAAGTTTTCTGGAAGGATATATGAGAAGATATTGAACTTCCCTGACAGCCCAGTGGTTAAGAATCTGCCTGCCGATGAAGGGGACTCAGGTTCCATCCCGATTCAGAAAGATGCCTCATGTCTCAGAGGCACTAAGCCCGTGCACCACACTACTGAGCCTGCTCACCTAGACCCCGTACTCCACAGCAGGAGAAGCCATTGCAACAAGAGGCCCATGCACTGCACCTAGAGGGTAGCCCCCATGTAGAGAAGGCCCACGCACAGCAAAGACAACCCAGGACAACCAAAAATGAATGAATAAAAATAAACTTTTAAAAAAGGAGTTATTAACAATAGAAACCTCTGGTGATTGGGACTGAAGTTACCATGTTAGATTTTTTTTTAACCATTATTTTTAATATTTTCAATGTAACAAGAAAATGTTTAAATTGCCTTCAACTCCGTAGTATAGTCTTTATCTTCTGTTAATATATATTGAGAGTAAAATTCACAGATACTAATTTTTGTGGTTGGTTTTCAAGCTGGTTTAAATTGATTCCATGAAATGCTTCCTAAAACAAAAAATTCAATGTTGAGAAATCTGAATTATGCAACTGTTAACTTACCTTAAATGAAATAATGTATAGCTCCAACATGCACGTATGTATATAATATGAACAGTAGAGAGATTAGTAAAACCCACCTACGTTTGTACTTCCTTGTCTTCTTTAGTTAAGCCTCACATGATGCCAGTTTGTGAAAATGGGAAATGCCCTTCACCATTTACTCTGTACCACTCCTTTCCTGAATATGCTGGAATGAAAGGGCAGGCAAAGAAATAAGCAAGTCATTCATTGTGAACGAGCAAGGAACTGCCTCACACTGCCTTGGAAAGCNCCTACGTTTGTACTTCCTTGTCTTCTTTAGTTAAGCCTCACATGATGCCAGTTTGTGAAAATGGGAAATGCCCTTCACCATTTACTCTGTACCACTCCTTTCCTGAATATGCTGGAATGAAAGGGCAGGCAAAGAAATAAGCAAGTCATTCATTGTGAACGAGCAAGGAACTGCCTCACACTGCCTTGGAAAGCCAAACACCCAGTGAGCTATAAAAATATAGTAACAGTTGGCGTAATCGTTACTCCTACAAGAAATATCTTAAAATACCTTTATCTCTTTAGGCATTCAAAACACGAAGGTTCATTTTTACAGGTTAATGCCCTTTCCACAAAACCAGACATTTTCATTTCAAATGGGGTATATATATTCAGTGTACAGTTTAAAAAGACATTTAAAATCCGATTGAAGAAAACAGCATAACACCTCGGATGTAGTAGCCTTCTCCATCTTTGGCTGTAAAGAATATAATCAATCTGATTTCGGTGTTGACCATCTGGTGATGTCCATGTGTAGNAGGAATGATGCTGAAACTGAAGCTCCAGTACTTTGGCCACTTCATGCGAAGAGTTGACTCATTGGAAAAGACTCTGATGCTGGGAGGGATTGGAGGCAGGAGGAGAAGGGGACGACAGAGGATGAGATGGCTGGATGGCATCACCTACTCGATGGGCGTGAGTTTGAGTGAACTCCAGGAGTTGGTATGGACTGGGAGGCCTGGCATGCTGCAGTTCATGGAGTCGCAGAGAATTGGACATGACTGAGCGACTGAACTGAACTCAACTGTAGTAGCCTAAGGTTTCTTAGATAATCATCTCATCAAACCCTGAGAGGACCGTGTAATCCCTGAAGGTGCCTATGGCCTGAAAAGAATCATCTGGTTTGAGCTTGTGCGTGTACCAGGGAGGGTCTCTGAAACCCCAGGCGAGTGCCTGCAGCCTCTGGAATCACTCTTGTCTGATCAGGTCCATCCCAAGGCTTCTTTCCCCAACCTTATCTTGATGTCCTTGTGGACTGTTTTGACCAGGCTGAGACTATCCTGTAAATATCAGCTTTTTCTTTGAAATAATACTTTTGGTTTTGAAGTTATTTCTTTATTGGTAAAGGCTGCCTCATTGTGATGTCTATATGGCTGTATTAATTATTCACATCTCGACCACTAACATACCTCCCCATCAGCTGTGGCTTCAAAACTAGACTCAGTGAATTTAGTAAGGATTTCATACCTCTCAGTGAATTTAGTACTTTTGGTCTCCATTTTTCTGGACCCGCTTTCACTGTCATCATTTGGTTCACTAACTGCTACATTCAGAAAAGATGTGTCTTTTTCTGGACAAAACTAAACAAAAGGCTTTCAAGTTTGTTTGGCCCAGGATTTGGCTTAAGTTAAATTGGATTAAAAATAAATAATACAAATGTTACTTTCCTAACACAGCTAATAGTGCTAAACTATAAATTCAAAACCAGGCCTGATTAAATATTTAAACAATTGTAAACACGGCAAGTAATAAAAATAAATACATGCTTACATTTCTGAGATTTTTATGTACTTTTGAGTTAGAGTTTATAAACTATTTTTAAGTATTACACTTTGTAACTTGGTCCTGTTGTGGATGACAAATATCCAGCCCATGTCACACTGCTCAACCTGCCGACCACACCATCAGAATTTAACAGCATCCAAAATCGCCTGTACTTTGTTGAACAAAATGAGTTCACTGGTCTCGCTCTTGGCTGTCACTATAATGTTAGAGTGCCATGAAGAGTTTTTAAATGCTCTGTTTCCATACTTACCACAGACCAAGCAACAGTTTGCAGACTAGAATACTTGAGTAACACTTTTAGCAACTATTGGAGAACATAAGGAAATGTAGAAACACTTAAAATATTAAATAGCAATAAAAATTGAATAGCTTAAAAAGGTAATAAAGGCCTCAGCACAGCGTCCAGTTAACTGACAAATAGTCTATCCTAAAGGAAATCACTGCTGAATATTGATTGGAAGAACTGATGCTGAAGCTGAAGATCCAGTACTTTGGGGACTTAATTCAAGGAGCCCACTTGGAAAAGACCCTGATGCCAGGAAAAGCTGAAGGCAGGAGGGGAAGAGGGTGACAGAGGATAAGATGGTTGGATGGTATCACCAACTCAATGGACATGAGTTTGTGCAAACTCTGAAAGACAGTGAAGGACTGGAAGCTCTGGTGTGCCGTAGTCCGTGGGATCACAAGGAGTCAGACACGACTTGGATGACCAACTCACAAATAAGTTATAGAGACAGTAAATCCTTAAGTGTCCAGTGGAGAGGAAGATCATTCAGGCCTGAAGTGTCAAGGAGAGAGAGCCTTATGGAGCTTGTGGGACTTAAAGGATAATAAGATGTTTAAAAATATAATTCGGATCAGTTTTGTTTTAGTCGTTGTAGTATCTTGGTTAGTTAGTTGAATTGTTCTGTAAGCCCAAAGTGAAACGTAAACATTAGTCATACTAATTAGTCATATATAAATACTGATTTTACTACATGAATCCTACTGTCAGCCTTTGAATGCAAAGGAAACTTCCTTGTTTGTGTTCTCTTTAAGAGAGAAATTAAAAGTCTTTGTTCCTTTGAATCATTACTAATTTCTTGGTAATTACTGTGTTTGCACCAGATTCGTACTCTGTAAGGTCCCTTTTCAAAGCTCTGCTTCACAGATGTTGTTTTGTAATATGGGATCAGTTCTTGCCAGCTCAGTCTTCCTTTTTTATTTATCCTGCGTGTAGTTTCTGTTGCATCACATCCTTTGCAAGGGAGCTGACTACAGAATCTCAGGGTAGGGTTGTTTTCTTCATTGTTTTTGCCCAGTGTCTATTACCTATTTATGGAATCATACCTTTCTGTTAGTCATCACCAAAAATTAAATGGGAGTTCTTATTACACCTGTCAGCTGGAAATGTGTTAAGTTACACACAAGTTAAAGATGATTTTTTTTTCCTCAGACCACTATTATTTTTAAACGTTAGTCCCGTTTTCAAATAGGGTCCTATCAAAAAAAAGTTCCAGTTATAATAGTCAACAGGAATTTTGCAAGTGGATACTATATGACCGCTCCTTTCCAGGACTGGTCTCAGTGATGTGATGCTCTGATCTCTTTTTCTTTAATCTGAAATAATTCTGAGATCAAGAAATATGTGTAGGAGGCATGGTGTAAAACTTATGTGAAATGCAGCTCTTCTCTGGCTTTTTATATATATATATAATACAGTGTATTTTTGGCTGCACTAGGTCTCCGTTGCTGTATGGGCTTTTTCTAGGTGTGATGAACGGGGCTACTTGCTCTTCATTGTGGTGCTCAGTCTTCTTTTATTGTGGAGATTGGGGTCTAGGGGGCAAGGGCTTCTGTAGTTGCGATCCGGGCTCTAGAGCACAGACTCAATAGTTGCAGCGCACAGGCTTAGTTGCCCCGCAGCATGTGTGATCTTCCCAGACCAGGGATCGAACCCGTGTATCCTGCACTGGCAGGCAGATTCTCCTTTCATAGGTGTTCTGTTTGAAAAAGTGAAAAAATACTATTTTTTAAGATACTATTCATAAAAGAATTCAAATTTCTGCCTTCTCTTGAAACATCAGAACTTCTCAAAGTAATAGATGGTTACTATTTTATGTATATATAAAATAGTAATAAGGCAGATTGAATTGCACCAGAATGATATCCAATTAAAAAAATTTTTTTAATAGAATTCTTTTTAATTTTGCGTTTTAATCAAGGGCAGTTCATCAGACTTTCAGAAAGCTGGAGATAGGGCTTCTCTAGTGGCTCAGTGGTAAATAATCTGCCTGCAATGCAGGAATCCCAGGTTCAATCCCTGGGTCAGGAAGATCCCCCAGAGAAAGGAATGGCAACCCCCTCCAGTATTCTTGCCTGGAGGATTCCACCGACAGAGGAGCCAGGTGGGCTGTAGTCCGTGGGATCGCAAAGAGTCAGACGCGACTGAGCAACTATAGTTTTTTACGAAAGTAATAGATGCACCCTTTATACAGAGCACACGCTTTTCTAGCCCCCACCATGCCAGTTGACTCTCTTCCTGCTTCACTTGTCTTCCTTGCCGCCTGGCCTTCATAGACAGCTTAGTTTGATCATAGGACTTCGTGTGTAAGAGCATGATTTACCCACAGAGTTCAAAACCACTCCAAAATAAAACCTCCAGCTTCACCAGCTCCATCAGCTGCCTTTCCTAACTTGACCTATGTGTCATTTGAAGGATAAAATTATGTGTAAATCTGTGGTTGAAATAAATTGGTTGATCTCAGAAGCAGATTATGATAATATGTATAAACAGATATTGTGTGATACGGATATTTGCACACACATTTATATGAGAATAAGACACATCTGAAAACACAACAAATGAGGAATCAGTCAGCTGAGTGAAGGATATCTGGGAGCTTGTTAATTTTCTTCCTCCAACTTTTAAGTTTGAAATTATTTCAATATGAAAATTATTTTAAAATGTCAAAGCCAACTCTCAACCACAGATTTGTCAACAGTGAGAAAGTTCTTCCCTAAGTGATTAATCTTGTAGTCTGAATTTAGGGAAAGGGAACATTTAAGGCCAACCTAATTGATCCCATGTCTTACAAGTTATTTTCCAGAAAAACAAATATTTCCTCTAGTTGATATGAGGAAATCAAAACTTAGAAAAAAAGGTTTTTTGGTATGTGTGAAATACTGAAACTATTTATCTCTGCGTCTAATCATTAGTACCCTGACTTAAGAAAGCATTCAAAGCATAAATAAATGTAGGCTTCTTTGTATCCAAAGAAGGACCTTATTAGCAAAGAATATCCATATTTTTGATTGGTAGACATCCACATATTACATATTTTAAGCAAGCAACCATGCTGTCTAGAGGGCACAGAATTTGAGCTACATGTTCACTTGTGGTGATGAATTTGTGCCAGTTCAGTTGGGCATGTTGGCCTCTTCAGCTCTATGTCTCTCCTAGAAGACTGGTTAGGATATCAGCTGTAGCACACATGGCCCCAGCAGAGAACAAAGATAAATCGTCAACAACCAAATTCATTCTCCTTTGTTGTTGTTGTTCTTTAGTCACTAAGTCGTGTCTGACTCCTTGCGACCCCATGGACTGTAGCCTACCAAGCTTCTCTGTCCAATGGAATTTTCCAGGCAAGGATACTGGAGTGGGTTGCCATGCCCTCCTCCAGGGGATCTTCCTGACCCAGGGATTGAATCCGTGTCTCGAGCATTAGCAGGCAGATTTACTCTGGAACCACCAGGGAAGCCCAGTTCATTCTCCTTACTAACCCNCCCATGGACTGTAGCCTACCAAGCTTCTCTGTCCAATGGAATTTTCCAGGCAAGGATACTGGAGTGGGTTGCCATGCCCTCCTCCAGGGGATCTTCCTGACCCAGGGATTGAATCCGTGTCTCGAGCATTAGCAGGCAGATTTACTCTGGAACCACCAGGGAAGCCCAGTTCATTCTCCTTACTAACCCAAATAAACCAGACGATTTGTCCCAGAATTGGGAAGTGGTAAGTCACTGTAGATGGTGACTGCAACCATGAAATTAAAAGACGCTTACTACTTGGAAGAAAAGTTATGACCAACCTAGACAGCATATTAAAAAGCAGAGACATTACTTTGCTGACTAAGGTCCGTCTAGTCAAGGCTATGGTTTTTACAGTAGTCATGTATGGATGTGAGAGTTGGACTGTAAAGAAGGCTGAGCACCGAAGAATTGATGCTTTTGAGGTGTGGTGTTGGAGAAGACCCTTGAGAGTCCCTTGGACTGCAAGGAGATCCAACCAGTCCATTCTGAAGGAGATTGGCCCTGGGATTTCTTTGGAAGGAATGATGCTGAAGCTGAAATTCCAGTACTTTGGCCACCTCATGTGAAGAGCTGACTCATTGGAAAAGACTCTGAGGCTGGAAGGGATTGGGGGCAGGAGGAGAAGGGGATGACTCAGGATGAGATGGCTGGATGGCATCACTGACTCGATGGACATGAATCTGAGTGAACTCCGGGAGTAGTTGATGGACAGGGAGGCCTGGCATGCCGCGATTCATGGGTTCGCAAAGAGTCAGACACGACTGAGTGACTGAACTAAACTGAACTGAAGCCTCTTTCTGCTGACTACAGTATCCTTTTGACAGGTCCCAGTCATTCCTCGAGAACTTCCTTATTCTCCATCTCTGTAATTCTGATTCCAGGAACATCTAGTGCTTTCCCTGGCCTGGTGATGGATTCAGTCATTTCTCCAAAAAGCCTTGGTTCCTGTTGGTGGCATGTGGCTCTTAAAAATCAAGATCTGGGTAGTAGGCCTGGCTGTTGCTGCCAGGGTGTCCTTGCTTCTAGGCTTGCTCAGCACAGTGTGCAGGGGTGCGCGCGCGCACACACACACACACACACACACACGTGCGTTTCCATTCCTTTGTCAATTTAGGTTAAATATCATGAGTTCGCCCTGATACCTCCCATTTCATTCTAACCCCTGGGGTTTATTTTAGCTGTCTCCCTTTCATCTTTGTAATTCCCTTCTGCAGAAGTAAGAAACCTGGCTCCCATCATCATCAACCTGTTTGTTTATTTTCTTAAGCCTCCTATATGTAACTAAGTTCCCCACCATGCGGCCACCTCCCTGGCCCCTCTACTACCAGACACCCCAGCTGCACTGGTGGGATCCTCTCCTGGCCCCACCACACACTGACCAAGCCAGCTGAGTCCTCCGTCCTGGCCCTGCCAAGTACACTGGCCGTGCTGGCCAAACCCTTGACTTTTTAAACTTAGGTGAATTATAAGCAAAAACTTGAGACAGAATGTCTCTTGAAATTGGAAAATAAGAGGATTAATATTTTTCATTATTCAACCACATAGTTTCAGTTCTCATTCACAGAGGACAAGGGCATTTACTGCAGTCAAGATTTGGAAATAATGCTGTCTATAAGGAGACTTATCTTTTCTTTCCTTTTTTGACACGTGACATTAACAGACATTTAGGGAAACTGCTGCTTCAGTGAGCAAGGTTGACCTTGAAGAGCAGCTGCCTTCTGAGGACAGCTAGAGCTATTCCTGTTGGCCTGGCTGGTGGGGGCACGCTTAAAGAAAAAGTAAATATTACAGTGTTTGTCTTACATTGGCAACCAGTCGACTCACATAAATTCCTTTCTCAGTTTGATCTAGCCATAAAAAAATTTTTTTTTCTGCTTTAGGAACTAAGACAAAATAGGGAAAGTTATTTGTTTTTTCCATTTCCTGGCGTATTTGATCTGTTTTTAGTTTTTGACTCTCTTCTTTGCCACCACATTCTTCCTCTCTTAGTTCACTTCCTGATGTCTGTGCTCCTGAGTGTAGCCAGCACTTGGTGATTTTCACAAGTGAAGGAGGATCGAGTGGAATCATTGATTATCCATTGTCTGTGTGGCTTTGGAGTGTGTGGATTTTTATCATCTGAATGTGGGCCCTACTTGGCAGTTTTCATAATGAATCTCTTATGGTGCCAGGTTCCCTCCTCTCTTAGTAAGAATTCCCTTGGGTCTCGCAGCAGTGTACTAGGAATAAGTAAAAATAATTTTTTAACAAGCTGCCTTCTGATTTCTTAGGGAACTTGATTACAGTTTAGGAATAAAGCTGTAAAATACAAGATCTCAAATATCGTGTAAAGATGAAAACCCTTTGTTGAGTAGTAAGAGTCAGTCTTTTGAGTTTAGTAGCTCCCCTTAACCAGAGACCTCCAACCTCCAGGATCTAATGCCTGTGATGATCTGAGGAGGAGCTGATGTAATAACAATAGAAATAAAGTAAATGTAACGCCCTTGAATCATCCTGAAACCTTCCCCTCACCTCCCAGTCCATGGAAAGATTCTCTTCCATGAAACCGGTCGCCTGGTGCCAAAAAGGTTGAGGACCGCTGCACTAAACCCTTCCAAAGTCAGGTCAGTTCTTACCATAATGACCTTATCCCCAAACGAACAGTCATTATTGGTAAGTTCTGGTGAGCAGCTCTTGATACTTCACCTGGAGATGCCACTGACATTCTTGATTTCCTTTTGTGGCTTGTTGACATCCGAGGAGTTACAGTATTAGCAGATTAGCGCTGTGCAAGTTCTGTATGCCCCCAGACACTTCAAGCATGGGATAGTTCCAGCCTGCCCTCCTTCCTTCCCCTGAGGCTACTGTCCGCAGCACTGAAGTCAGGCTACCTGCACATCTTATACCCTATGCCACTGATGGGGAAAGGAAGTTCACCCTTCAGTCTGTCTTAGGCACAAGAAAGGTTGTTTAAAAAAAAAAAAAAAAAAAAAGCAAGCCAAGCGATACCGCCAAATATAACAAGTATGAGGATAATGCAAAATTAAAAACTTTATATGAGGAGATGTGGCCTTAATTGATGTTGCAGACTTGTTTTTTCAGCTGTGCCGAGTGTTCATTGCTTCGCATGGGCTTTCTCTAGTTGTGGAGAGCGGGGGCTACTCTTCATTGCAGTGTGCAGGCTTCTCATTGCAGAGCTCAGGCTCTAGGGTGCACAGGCTTCGGTAGTTGTGGTGCATAGACTCAATTGCCCCGCAGCCTGTGGGATGTTGGTTTCCAGACCGGGGATCGAACCTGTGTCCTCTGCGTTGGCAAGCGGATTCCTAACCACCAAACCACTAGGGAAGTCCCTGTTGCAGATTTCTGACAAAGAAAACCAAGGAAAGAGCCAGACGACAAAGTCTCTGGCTGTTCGTTCATTCACTCAGTAAATATTTTTGCTGGTTTTAAAATCCTCTGCTCAGTGGCAGCTACTAGCTCACCCCAACAGAAACAATCACTGAACACATAACTTAGGAGCATCTGGGCAAATTTCCAGTTTCTCTGCTCTTAGGAAATTCCTCCTGTAGGAGAAACAGATCTCCCTCCCAGGCCAGTGAAAGCCGCTTCTCTTTGTGTTTCACATCTAAGTGGAGATAATGGTTAGGTGATGGTTTCAAATACACGGAGATTTCCTTCTTACCTGTAACTGGGTATGTGATGTCAACAAAAGGAGGGTTGGGAAGATTTTCCATTAATATTTCAAACAGAAAATGTATGTTTAAGTAGCAACGTACATGAAAAATATCCAACGTAATTCTTGTACAATAGCCACACAATAAATAGAAATTGAGTGTGACTTTGTTTATTGAACTTAAAACAGGTGTCATGACAGTAAAGTGCAAAGGAAAGAATTTGTTCACTTGGCTACAGTGTCACCTGCCACACAGCTGTCGCCCAACTTGTACCCAAAAGCTGCCTACCTGGTGGTCCCACAGCTGATAAGCAAAGCCTTCATGTGTTTATGAAAACCGGGTTAAAGAACTATAGTTTTAAAAGTGATACAGTATATTGAGTAGGTGGTCTGTCATTTACTAAGTTGGGCATAGTTCTGCAAAAAGTGACAGTGAATACCTATTAGCTTTCCTGTCACCTAGAGAACCCAGGGAGCAGGGTCCCTGGGCACAGGGGAGATAGTGGGGCTTCCTGCCAGTAAAAATCTGAGGATAGACAGGATAAGAATCCCGAGTCTCCTATCTGTTAAACAGAAAATCAGCAAGGACCTGCTGTGTAGCACAGGGACCCTACTCAGCATTCTGTAACTTTGGAAGAGAATCTGAAAAAAGAAAGGATATATGTATATATATATATGGTAACTGAATCACTTTGCTGTGCAGCAGAAACTAACACAACATTGTAAATCAACTAAACATTTTTATTTTTAGAAGAAAAGAAAAATGAAAGAGAATTTTAAAATGCTTAATAACTAAGCATTTTTTTAAATCCTTTTTTTCCTACTTAGTTTCAGTCCTCGAACATCTCTGGCATTTAAGCATTTGGTTTTCTTCATGTTTTTTAAGTTGGAATATAATTGTGATGTTGCGTTAGTTTCTGCTGTACAGTAACAGTGAATCAGCTATAAGTATACATATATCCCCTCCTCCTGAGCCTCTCTCCTACACCGCCAGCCCACCCCTCTAGAATGTATTTGTTTTTTAAAGAGTGTGCTGCTGCTGCTGCTGCTAAGTCGCTTCAGTCGTGTCCGACTCTGTGCGACGCCATAGACGGCAGCCCACCAGGCTCCCCCGTCCCCGGGATTCTCCAGGCAAGAACACTGGAGTGGGTTGCCATTGCCTTCTCCGAAAAGAGTATGCAGTTCTAAAAAAATATTGATACAAATGAACTTACATACAAAACAGAAATAGACCCACAGACAAAACAAACTTATGGTTACCAAAAGGGAAAGTGGGGGTGGGGGTGGGGAGGGATGAATTAGGAGTTTGGAATTAACATATACACATTACTGTATATAAAATACATAATCAACTAGGACCTGAGTCACTTTGCTGTATACCTGAAACTGATACAACATTATACATCAACTGTATTTCAATTAAAACAAATTAAAAATGAAACAAAAGTGTTCAGTACTGTAGTTTAAGTGATTTAAAATGCATAATCATTATCCATTTATATGATTGTGCATTTGTATCAAAGGGTTTTCTGATTCATTTTCCTGAGCAGAGTATGTTTATAAGTAGACTAACCCCTCACTCAAGGTGAAATGCAGTTAACTACTTATCTAGTCATGCCAGATAGTCAAATGGTTACTGAAATCAAAACTCTTTCATAAATGAAATGGATGCGGAGGAATAAGTATGTAAGAGTTGAGCCCTGTGTTGGACAATTTCTGTTGGTTACCTGTCAATTGGAAGAGAGAATATTGTGTCATAGGACAGTTTACTTTTTATCTTTGGTCTAGATCTTCACACCTGTCATCATGCACTCAGCATTTCATGGCCAAATAATGCTGTTGTGATTTAGTCATACGCTGACATTGTAAAATATATAACATCTTGTAGGAGTTTTCCGTTTGTTTTCTTTTTGTTTTTCCTAATATTGTGTGAATATTTAAATATCTGTTCTCGTGGTCCAAGAATCTGTAGTTTCTGCAGACACTTACAGTCCCTTCCTTTCCTTTACCTTACTTTACTGTGGGTTCGGTTCACCAGTCTTTATATTTCCTCTACTAGAATTTGAGGAACATCAGTCAATGAAATATTTAAATACTATGGAAAAGCTATAGGGAGGGGGAATTCCCTGGTGGTCTAGAGGCTAAGACTCTGAATTCCCAGTGCAGTGGGCCCAGGTTCGATCCCTGGTTAGGGAATTAAGATCCCACATGCCACAACTAATAGTACAACTAAAGATTCTGCTTGTTGCAACAGAATTTTGCAAGACCCAGTGCAGCCAAATAAATTCTTTAAATATGTTAAAAAAATCTTTTTTGAAAGTAAATGTATAAGGTGGCAGACGGTGATCAAGCAGATGATGGGCCTTCCATGATGTGGGTTTCGTAAGCTTACAGACCTTTTCTGATTTCATAGAAAGAACAGTTTTCTCTGCAGCATCAAACCTAAGCATTTCAGATTCATTTTCAACAGTGTGTCCAATCTAATAGTGATTCTCTTCCCCGCATGGACATGTCCTGACACCAGCAATAGACACTCATCTATTGTAAAGAGGCTGGTTGGCTGAGTGCCCCATGAGTGGGCAGGATCCTTCCCATGATGTTGATCAATTTGAAATTTGAACCCTTCCAGACACCCCAGCAGAGAAAAAACCACACAGACTGAAAGCAGTCCACTTACAGATGTCACCCCAGCTGCTGTGTTTGACAGACTATGTTTTATAGCCTCAAGACTTACCTTGTTTTCATTGAAATATACCCTAAAATGTTCTGTTTCCTTTTGCTAGTTCAATGAGTTGTGATATTGTTAAAAAGTGTCTCTCCTAGGCAAGAGATTTAGACAGTGTACTGAGAGCTAGTCATCATATTCTTATTCCTAACCACATTGCCTGGGACCTCAGTAGATAGCCTTTATGGAGGAGGGTGTTGGACTGTGTCTAGTATTTTCTTACACCAAGAAAGTAGAATCATGAAGTAACTTGGCATGATCAAATGCAGACAGTGAAAATTTTATACTAGAATCCATATCTACTATCTCTAATATCTTCTTGCTTTTAAATTGGACAGTGGAGCATGTGGTCCCCTGACAAGGTTTGACCACCACGCCAGGTAAAGATTTCTGACTGCCCTCTCTGTTTTCTTAATACTCTGTGTTATTCCCTTTGTGTCTAAGGGATCAGATTTAATTAGATTACAAGAGAAAGAAAAGGAACACCTTCCCTTGGCTATGTCTCAGGAATTAGCCTGTCACCTCTATAAAATTCTTCTCTTCCTCCGCTGTTCTCACTCACAGGCAGCATCGCGGTCTGCTCAGTTGTGGATGTGAGAAAGCCCGACCCCTCTGGGGTCGGGCCTTCTCACCTGCCACATCCCGTCTGAGTCATCCTGTCTCATCAGTTCTGCTTCTGCTCTTCCAGCCTGTCCACTGCTCCGTCTCTCCACTATTCTGTTCCAATCAAAGCCCTGGTCATCCCTTCCTGGGGCTAATGCTGTAGCCTCCTTACTTTCCACACTGCCATCAGAGGGGGCTTTCAAAAAAAAAGCCAATGTAATCAGTACTTAAATTCTTCCCTGGAGATAAATCCTCAGATCCTTACAATGTGCCTGCAGGGCTTGCACACTCTAGCCTCTCCCCTCACGCCCGTGACGTCACTGTCCCCTTACTCTCTCTGCTGTGAGGTGGTTATGTGGTCCTGCTCTCACTTCTCAGGTACATGTTCCCCCTTCCACCGGGGCAGTGCATGTTCTCCTGCCCCTTCCCTGAGCCCTTGTCAAGTGCTGTCCTTCTCGTTAATGTGTGGAGTAGGGCGGAGACGGCTCTGTCTGTTCGTTCCTCCTCACGTGGTTCCTGGTACAGTTCCCAGCATGGAGCATAGGCACTAATAATGATGTATTAAATGAATGAATGCAAAAAAATTTTAAGACGGAAATAAGAACGTTTGAAGTGACTCTTTCTCTATAAGGCATACCTTTCTATATAATAGAAATGTGTTTCAAGAAAGCAGTCATTACCTTAAAAGGTATATGAAAGTCAAAGTGTTAGCCATTTTGTCATGTCCCACCCTTTGGGACCCTGTGGACTGTAGCCCGTCAGGCTCCTCTGTCCATGGACTTCTCCAGGCAAGAATACTAGAGTGGGTAGCCATTCCCTTCTCCCGGGGATCTTCTCAACCCAGGGATCGAACCCAGATCTCCCATGTTACAGGCAGATTCTTAACTATCTGAGCCACCAGGGAAGCCATCCCTTAAAAGGCAGATATCAAAAGCAAATTATTTTCACTGGGAGGGAGGGAGGGAAAGAAGGAAGGAAGAGAGGAAGGAGTAAAGAGTGAGGAACTGAGCCAGGCATCTCCCGACCACACTTTCTGGTTGACTACTTCTTGTGTTGCTCACGTGGAGAGATGTTGCTCTGGAGAAGAAAACCAAGAGGTGGACTCAAGGGGTCTACAAAAACCACTGCCCATGGCCCTAGCCAGTAACCTGTGTGCCGCGAAAAGCCTAAACATTTTATGGAGGGGTTTTGGCTTAGGAGAGTCTGTCCCAGAATGATTTCCAGACATGACGCCAAGCTGAATCATGATCCATTCCGCTTAGAAAAGTGACCCTTGCCTGAGGATAAACAGCTCAGCGCAGGTGCAGTGAGTGGGGCAGTGGAACCTGCGCGGGGAAAAGACGCTTCCTGCCATTCGGAGGGCTGGCGGTGCTGCTCGTGGTAAAAATAGGACCTGGTCTTCTGCAAGCTTACCACGTGGCAGCAGTGTGTCTCGGGGTCTACAGCTGGAGCGTCTCATTTCCTATCACGGTCCTGTGAGGTAGACGCTAGCATCGTCCAACCTTTCAGATGAAGCAAGAACGTCTCTAGCAGAGAGAGAAGGTCACTCGCACACAACTGTAGAGTTGCTGCTGCTGCTGCTAAGTCGCTTCAGTCGTGTCCGACTCTGTGCGACCCCAGAGATGGCAGCCCACCAGGCTCCCCTGTCCCTGGGATTCTCCAGGCAAGAATACTGGAGTGGGTTGCCGTTTCCTTCTCCAGTGCATGAAAGTGAAAAGTGAAAGTGAAGACCTGTCCAACCCTTCACAACCCCATGGACTGCAGCCTACCAGGCTCCTCCGTCCATGGGATTTTCCAGGCAAGAGTACTGGAGTGGGGTGCCATTGTCTTCTCTCAACTGAGAGCTACTTGGTGCTAAATCGCCATCTGGTTCCAGAGCGCATTTTCTTTTTATTTTTTTAATTGGGGTATAGTTGCTTTATAATGTGTTGATTTCTGCTGTACAACGAAGTGAATCCAACATTGTTGTTGTTTGGTCACGAACTCCTGTCCAACTCTTGTGACCCCATGGACTGTACCTGCCAGGTGCCTCTGTCCATGGGATTTCCCAAGCAAGAATCCCGGCGTGAGTTGCCATTTCCTTCTCCAGGGGATCTTCTGGACTCAGGGATTGAACCCACGCCTCCTGCATTGGCAGGCAGATTCTTTACCACTGAGCCGCCAGGGAAGCCCCATATATCCCCTCCCTCCTAATTGGAGGCTGATTGCTCTACAGTATTGTGTTGGTTTCTGCCATACATCAGACATGAATCAGACATAGGTTTACATAGGTCCTCTCTCTGAAACCTCCCTGCCACCCGACCCCACCCATGTGGGTCACCACAGAGTGCCGAGCTGAGCTCTCTGCACTATACAGCGGGATCCCATTCGCTGTGTTTTACACATGGCAGTGCACATATGTCAGCCTCAATCTCCCGATTCACCCCGTCATCCACCCCCCGCCCCATGTGTCCACCATCCGTTCTCTACGTCTGCAGAGAGCACTTTCTTACTGTGCCCTTTTGTCTGCTCTGAGGGTCCAGGGAGACCGTGCACTGCAGTCACTGACGGGATGTGGTGAAACTGCCCGAGCCTTCTCTTCCAAGGCTGCAGCGTATTAATAAAAAGTCAAAATGCTGCTAAGTAGCTTTAGTCGTGTCCGACTCTGTGCAACCCCAGAGATGGCAGCCCACCAGGCTCCCCCATCCCTAGGATTCTCCAGGGAAGAACACTAGAGTGGGCTGCCATTTCCTTCTCCGAAAAAAGTCAAAATAGAGCATCCTGTTTCAGAAACTCTTAAGGCGCTGTAAACCCAAATGGTGCCTACAACTACCTGTATGAAAGTTGTACAGACGGCAGCCCACCAGGCTCACCCGTCCCTAGGATTCTCCAGGGAAGAACACTGGAGTGGGCTGCCATTTCCTTCTCCGAAAAAAGTCAAAATAGAGCATCCTATTTCAGAAACTCTTAAGGCACTGTAAACCCAAATGGTGCCTACAACTACCTATATGAAAGTTGTACAGTCACATGAATAGCTTAAATGTCAAGTAACTTAATTTTAAGGATGCCTTCTTTGAGCCTTCCCACTCCTAGAGCTGGGTTAGGTATCTTTTCTTTAAGCCTCCATAGCATCCTTTCTTTCTTGTTATTATTGCCTTAGATTTTTTCTGAAACAGCATGTGTGTGAGAGAGAGAGAGAGAGAAAGAGGAGGGAGGGAAAATGGGAGCAAGAAGGCAATGATTAAAGAAAAGTATGTAATTTTTAGACCTTCTTTCCTTCTTTGTACTACATGGCACTGTCTGTGTGAACCTTCTACTGCAGTAATACCATGCCTTATTCTTCTTTGAAACCCAGACTCCTGGCATAGTGCCTGGTATTAATTACTCACGTGTGTATGACTGCACACAGACGGCAACTAGCTGAGCAGGATTCAAACCCAGGGTTCCAGGGCTGTGTGACTTTCCATCTCGTAATCTTTCCAGCATAGTCCCTGCCTGTCTCAGGAAGATACTGTCTAACCAAGGGGATACAGCAAATTGACTGCCTCACAGGGAGACCATGATTTTGCCAGAAGCAGAAGCAAGATGCCTTCATCCTTGGGAGAGATTCCTCTCCCAGAACTAGGGAAGGTGAACTGAGCCTTATGACAGTTGGCAGTAAGCTAATGAGTGTTGCATAAGTTTGTTGCACCAGTAAAGAAAGGGGTCAAAGTTTTGTGTACTTTGAAAATAAAACTGCAGTATAGGCTGTCCTTTCGAAACGGGCCAGCATCATTGGTTGAGAAAAAACCCACGCCCAGGAAAACAGAAACTCACAGATTGTAAATGAACGTGTAAGTTGCTACAACCTCTTTGGAGAATAATTTGGCAATCATTCAGAAGTTTAAATTGCAGACAGTCCTCTCAGTTAGCAGTTTCAATTCTAGGAATGTCTTTTACAAGTATATATACACATATGCACAAAGAAGTATAAGCTGTTTTTATAGTTGCATTGTTCATAGTAACAAATGATTGGTAATAACTGATTAAATATTTCATTGTATATTCACCCATAAAATGAAATACTACAGAGACATCAAAAATGAGGCCTTTCTCTTTTTACTTACATGAAACCATAGCCAAGATACATATTTTTTTTAATTAGAGAGAAAAAAAGTCATCTTTGTTAAAAAAAAAAAAAAACTATGTGAATGCGTATGTGTTTGTATGTATAAACTATTTCTGGAAGAATTCACAGGAAACTGGTGACAATGACTACTTCTGATGAGAGAAATACTTTTCACTACCTAGTCACTGATATCTTTTGAATCTTTTACTAAGAGTCTATATTGCCTATTCAAAAGTAATAAATTATTAAAACTTAAACCTGCTGTGTAAGGAAGTTTAAAAGTTGGATTTTTATTCGCAACTTTTAATTTTGATATAACTTCAGATTTACAGACAAGCTGGAAGAACACACAAGGAGCCTCCTAGGAGTGTGCCTTGCATCTTTAGCTGTTGTAATCTCTTCTCATCTTGAGTGTTACTCAGCCTTTGTCTATTTTCTTGACTGTGAGGTTTTCCACTTCTTTTGTAGACTATCCTTCAGTTTAGGGTTGTTTTCCGTTTCCTCCTGATTAGCTTCGGGTTGTGTGTTTCTGGCAGATGCCACATAAGTGATGGTTGAGTCCTCACTGCCTCCTACCAGGAGGGTCTGCATTTCTCTGGATCCTTAACCCCAAGGCTGCGGGAGACACAGCTCTCCTCCAGGGCACACACAGAAGCTTTCCCATCATTTCATTTAAGATCATCCTTTTCATTCACTGCTTTGTCCAGGGACATTAGCACCACCCGGCTGACTTCCTAGTCCTGTTAGTTACTTTTCCAAAAATTTGAAAGTATCATGGCTCATCAGCCAGCTCCTTGCTTCCTACAAAGGTTGATTGGGAGCATCCGATGGAGATATTGATGTATCTCAGTGGTCAGATCATACCCTGGGCTGTTGGTGTTCTCTTTACTACTGGAATAGAGTCATAGTGGCTTTAAATCTAATCATTTCAGATAGCCCCAATTCCAGAACCCCCAGAGTCAGTTCAGAAAATTCATCCTCAAAATTCTGTCCCTCTGGAGCCTTTCTTGGTATCAAAGTCTATCACTAGTTTGGGTTACCCAGAGAAACAGAACCAACAAAATGAGATTGAGTGTGTGTGTGTACAGAAATTTTTGGCTTATGCAGTTATGGACACTGAGAAGTCCAACACCTGCAGTTGGCAAGCAAAAGACCCAATGGTGTAAGTTCTAGTCTGAGTCTGTGTACAAAGGCAGGAGACTCGTGTCTCAGCTCACAGACAGCCAAGCAGAAAGGATGCCTTCTTACCCATTTAATTCTAATCAGGCCTTTGATGGTTGGATGAGGCTCACACATTGGGGAGGGCACTCTTCTCTACTCAGTCTCCTGATTGTAGTATGCTGCTGCTGCTAAGTCGCTTCAGTCATGTCCGACTCTGTGCGACCCCAGAGATGGCAGCCCACCAGGCTCCCCCGTCCCTGGGATTCTCCAGGCAAGAACACTGGAATGGGTTGCCATGTCCTTCTCCAAAGCATGAAAGTGAAAAGTGAAAGTGAAGTCGCTCAGTTGTGTCTGGCTCTTATCGACCCCATAGGACTGCAGCCTATGAAAGTGAAAAATGAAAGTGAAGACGCTCAGTCGTGTCCGACTCTCAGTGCCCCCATGGACTGCAGCCCACCAGGCTCCTCTGTCCATGGGATTTTCCAGGCAAGAGTACTGCATAATCTTAACCAAAAAGGCAACACCCAGAGTAATGTTTGACCAAATATCTGGGCACTCCATGGCCCAGTCAACTTGACACATCAAACTGATCATCAGGCACATATGTTATTAATAGTTTGTTTCAATATTGGGTGATATCAATTTTACTTAGTTGGTGTAAGTGGTTGTAAGGTTTCTCCACTGTAAAATTATTGTCATTCTCTTTTGTAATTAAGAAGTGATTTGTGGGGAGATCCTTTGAGTCCATGTAAATATCTTCTTCCCTGTCATATTTTCAACTCCTCAGCATACACGGATCATTGTCTAACTCACATCATTCCTTCTATATTTCTTAAGTAGCTTTCCACTCTAAAAGGCTTTTCCTTCTCTTATTTATTTCTTTTTTATATTAATGTGGATGCATAGATTCTTACTGTATTCAAAGGATTATAGTGTTCCTGGCATTATTTATCTTAATGTTCACAGGGTCCCAGATTTGATCAGGGAACCGTTCATTCACCTGATGGCTCCTCCGTCCTTCTAACTTTTCCCTCTCCTTCCTTGAGTACTGTTTTCTGTCCCTACTTTCTGTTACAACATGGCATTCCAGGCTCATCTTCTGGTTTCCTGTACAAGCTCTGGAGTCAGTTTTTCTCCAAGGAACCCTGGGTCCTTTTAGTTAAGAAGGATAGTATTTACAAGCCAGCATCTGGGTGTCTCATTGCTTCTAAGCGCTCTCAGCAGATGGAACTAGGAAACGTGTGTGTTTATACATCATTCTCCATTTATCCCCCATAAGCCATAAGTTTGTACTGAATTCTCCAACTCTAAGTCAACCCCACGTATTTTGTAACTTCTCTGCCAGTGAAAAACCTGTCTTGATTGGAGTAGGTACCGTGCAGTTATATTTTCCTGGAATAAAAATTGCTAGTAGTAGTAGTAATGTCGCTCAGTCGCTCAGTCGTATCCAACTCTTTGCAACCCCAGGGACTGTAGCCCTCCAGGCTCCTTTGTCCATGGGATTCTCCAGGCAAGAATACTGGAGTAGGTTGCCATTCCCTTCTCCAGGGGATCTTCCCGACCTTTATATCTAAATTTTGCGCAGTTTCCTACATGAAGGGAAAGACTTTTTTATGTTGAATCCTGGGGATATGACCCATTTTTAGCCAGGGTAACATCTTGCTTTATTTAATACTCCCCACCCTACCCCCAATTCTTGAAAGTCACAAGGAAATAAGAGAAGTTTACTCAGTGAAACTAAGTATATAAATAGGGAAAATGGTAATGATGGCAGATGACTTAAAGTTTTGCATACCTGATAGCCTGGATTTTCTTGTAAGTAGAATGCAAAACCATTATTCTGAGAGAGTGTTGTTCAGTTTCTCAGTCGTGTCTGACTCTGTAACTCCATGGACTGCAGCAAGCCAGGCCTCCCTGTCCATCACCAACTCCCGGAGCTTGTTCAACCTCATGTCCATTGAGTTGGTGATGCCATTCAACCATCTCATCCTCTGTCGCCCCCTTCTCCTCCTGACCTCAGTCTTTCTGAGCAGGTAGACATGGGCTAAGGGAACTCACGCATTCATTCCTTTATGTTTTCATTCATCAAATATTTAACCACCCCCATATAAATTCCAGGAGCATGTTGCATGCTGAAGATACAGCAGTGATCAAGGTAGATATGGCCTGTATTCCCCTGGAGACAGACAGTAAGCAAGTAAACAGGAAACTGCTTGTGGCAAATTACTATAACGGAAACAAACAAGTAGGGGATGAGGGGGGTGAGCAGTTTAGATGGGAAAAGAACTTGTCTTCTCAGCCAGAGTCCACAGTGACCAAGGGTAACTAGTTGGCATGAGATGAGCCAATAGCTCAATATCCCACTGACCTGACATTGAGATTTTCCAGTGAAAAGATTTAAGGATAGAAATGAAAAGTGAAAGTGAAGTTACTCAGTCGTGTCCAACTCTTTGCAACCTTATGGACTGTAGCCTACCAGGCTCCTCCATCCATGGANAGCCCAGGCTGCCATATCTTCTGACCAGCGAGGCCCCCAGGTGATAATCCCAGGAGCCTCACCACAGCTCCTGCCTCCTAGGGGCTGCCTTGCCCTGGCCTAGGATAGCCCATGGGGCAGCAGAAGCCTACACCCTTGGTACTGGTACCTGCCTGATTATCAACCATCAGCCACTATGAGTCTCAGGAATTCTCCTTAGGGAAACAACTCTGCAAATTTACAGGTGGGCCAGTGGGGAATATAAAGAGACCCAGTGGCAAGGTAGGAGAGTGTTAGTCTTCACCCCTGATAAAATCAAGATACCAATACAAATGGGTAACAGATTGGTTTGAGCTCTTACAATTGGAAGAACCCACAAGACTACATAAGTGCCAGAGAATCAGACTAACACCTGGCTAAACCCCTATGCACTGAATAAGGGTAGAAGCCACAGCATCAAAACATTAGGTAGATACCAAGTGTTGGTTTTCCACTATTTTGGCTTTATGAATTCTTGTGGCAGAATGTTCAAATGCTTCCCTTTAAAGTCCTAGGCCAAGATCTAGTTTCGTACTTCCTAAGAAGATGTCACCTTCATCCACTAAGTGTAAGGAAAGAGTTCTTACTAGCTTGAGAATTCTGTAGAAAATCTGGTGTTCTAGCCTCAGCTTGTACNTTTTTTGGAATTTCTTCCCATTTAGGCCATCACAGAGCACAGAGTAGAGTTCCCTGTGCTATACGATTGATTCTTGTTTGTTATCTATTTAATAGTAGTGTGTATGTGTCAATCCCAATCTCCTAATTCATTCCAGCCCCACTTCCCCTGTGACTCTATATTCTTGCTAACATCGCTCACTATCAAATCCTTGATCTATAGGTGAAAAATTGTACCACTGATTTGCATTTCATTCAGTGAAAAGTGAAATTGAAACATGTTTTCACGGAACTTATTTTGGTCTAACTAGTTGCACCAGTTTCCTAGAGTTGCTGTAACAAATTACAACAAGCAAAGTGTCTTAAAGCAATAGGCAGTGACTGTCTCACAGTTCCGAAGGCTGGAAGTCCAAAATGAAGATATCGGCCGGCCTTGCTCTCTCTGAAACCTGTAGAGGAGAAATCTTTCCCCACCTCCTCCTAGTTTCCGGTGATGACCCTCAGACCGTGGCGTTCCTTGGCTCATAGCTGCATCTGCCGCTGTCCTCACGGGGCATCCTCCCTGTCTGTCTGTCTTCACAGGCATTTTCCTCTTCTTGGAAGGACAGCAGTCACACTGGATTAAGGCCCATCCAGTGACCTCATCTTGATCACATCTGCAAAAGCCCTATTTCCAAATAAGGTCACCCTCCCAGCTACCAGGGCTAAGGACTTCAACATACCTTCCTGGGGGAACACAACTCAAGCCATCATACTAATAATCTGTTTTGGGGTTTGTTTTTTTTCCCCCTTGGTGGCTAGCTCATTTTCTAACACTGTGGACATTCATTATCAGTATTATTGATGTTTTGAAATGTCACCATTATCATGTACTGAATCCTTCAGGAACACTCAATATGTCACCTCCAGTACCTCCTGCTTCTCTCATTTCCTTCTTTCTGCTTTAATTTTGTTTTTCCATTTCCTTTTGCTTACATGTCTCCACCTCTTCTTCTTATCTCTGGCTTCTTGCAGCAGTGCCCATTCCTCTTTTTATATCTTTTAATATGACCTTCCTTTCTGTGGGTTTTCCTTTTCTTGAGCTCTTTTGGTGTATCTCCTTTAAAAATGATTTTTAAATATGAAAGCTCTTTTTAAAAATGATGTTCTCTTTGATCCTGGTTTATAGGGCTATATATTCTTTCACTCTTTGCTTTCCTGCAGGAATATTTTTTTCATAGTTTTTCTCCTTTGTAATGAATTCTTACTTTCCTCTGGTTTTCTTGATCTGCTTTTTGTCTGTCAAGTTCTTTTCCTTTTAACATCTGAACAAGGGCGCCATTCTGATTCACTTTTTTCTTTTTTAGTCATCTATTTTTTATTTAAGTATGGTTGATTTATAGTGTTGTACCAGTTTCTGCTATACAGTGAAGTGACTCAGTTATGCACATACAGACATTCTTTTTGGGTTCACTTCAGATTACTGCCAACTTTGAATAGGTATGTTCCGTTCTGGGTTGGTTAGTTGCTGAAAGTTAGCGTGCAGAAGGATCTGTAGATCTCCAAGTTTGGAATCTATTACTTCCAGACCTTTTCTCACCAACACTCTGCCCCAGATATTGCAGGCAGTTTGCCTGACTAGCATGCAGGTCCCATACATACATGTGAGACTTCTGGGAAACAAGTTAGCATTGCCTCTTTTCATTTACGGAGATCACCTGCCGCAGAGCAATTGTACCTACTTTTTCATTTTCTCCTCGCCATTCTGACAACCTCCTTTTTTTTCCTGCAAAAACATAATTTCCACTCCTGTCTTTATTTATCTCCACCTTGCAGCTCTTCAAAAGTGTCAAATGGGATCTCTTGTTTTGCAGCCACTTGCCTCCCCAGACCCTGCCATGCTTATCAAAAGATTGTTGGTTTGGGGACTTCCCTGGCGGTATAGTGGTTAAGACCCCGTGCTTCCGCTGCAGGGGGTGTGGGTTTGATCCCTGATCGGATAACTAAGGTCCTGCATGCTGTGTGGTGCAGCCAAAAAAAAAGTTGGTTTGGCCATTTGAGAGCTACAGCTGTTTCTGGAGGACTTGCTCCCATGCCTGGACTTTGTAGAAGCACATGCTCACTCTGAGCAGCCCCCACTCCATGAGGGTCATTTTGCAGGGCTTCGCACCCTCTCCTCATAGATTGTATTTCTGAGTTGTGGCTAGTTTTCTGTTTTCTCCTAGATAAAGTTTCTGGTTTTGTCTTGTTCATTTTTCAGAGGGTAGAGTAGAGCTAAGATATCATTACTCCAGCCTCCTTAAATGGGCATGCCTTAGGTCAGCAGTCCCCGACCTTTTTGGCACCAGGGACCAGTTTTTTGGAAGACCTTTCTTCCACGGACCAGAGTTGGGGTATGCTTTCAGGATGATTCAAGCCCATGGCATTTATTGTATGCTTTATTTCTATCATTAATTACATCAGCTCCAGCTCAGATCACCAGGCATTAGATCCCGGAGGTGGGGGACCCCTGCCTCAGGTGGTGTTTGGAGTTGACACTGGATTCAGCCCTAGAGAACTTGAGTGTTTAGAGATCGTAAGGAAAGAGCCAGCAAGGGAGATTGAGGATGAAACCCCAAGATGCACAGAAGCCAGGAAGAAATGGAGGGAGGAAATAGGAGTCCATGTCAAATGCTTCTGAGAAGCCAGTATGATAAGGACAATCAGCCAGTGGATTTAGCAGTTTCATTGGAGACTTAACTTTGGGAGGGCTTCCCTGGTGGCCCAGATGGTAAAGCATCTGCCTGCAATGCGGGAGACCTGGGTTCGATCCTTGGTTTGNAGGAAGAAATGGAGGGAGGAAATAGGAGTCCATGTCAAATGCTTCTGAGAAGCCAGTATGATAAGGACAATCAGCCAGTGGATTTAGCAGTTTCATTGGAGACTTAACTTTGGGAGGGCTTCCCTGGTGGCCCAGATGGTAAAGCATCTGCCTGCAATGCGGGAGACCTGGGTTCGATCCTTGGTTTGGGAAGATCCCCTGGAAAAGGAAATGGCAACCCACTCCAGCACTCTTGCCTGGAAAATCCCATGGATGGAGGAGACTGGTAGGCTATACAGTTCATGGGGTCACCTAGAGTTGGACACAACTGAGTGACTTCACTTTCACTTAACTTTGGGAAGTTGATCAAGGTTTACTGGAGTGCTAGAGAGGAACCCAAATTGAAGGTGGTTGAGGAGGTAATAGAAGACAAAAAAATGGCAGGTATAGGTGTAGGTAAACTCTTGTCCTGAGAAGTATGAACATTATCTATAGCAACTTAAGATTTCCTTCGCATTGAAAAGGGGAAGAAAACAGGCCAGTTGATGTGGTTAAGCATCACCTATTTGAAAACGTATGTTCTCATGAAATAAATAGTATTTATTCATGAATAAAAATTTTATTAAGTGCACAGTAGGCTAAGTGCCTGTTTTACTAAGTGCACAGAGAATATTCCTCCTGATGATAGTTAATAGTTTAAGAAGTCAATCAAGGGTAACCCTGAATTCTGTTAGTGGGTGAGCTTTTAAGTCCATGGGAGTGCATTTTGGAATCTCATTATCCAAAATCAATTCCTGTTTCTCTTCCACCCATCTCAAAGATTAAATATATTTTTGTCTCTCATACTCAATGTATGTTCAAATTCTGCCCACTGTCCCTTTAAAACAACTTGAATTTATCTTTCCTTCATTTCTACTATTGTTCCTTCCATTGAGACCCTGCCTTATTGATCTCTTTAGCTAGAAGAATCTTGCACTTTTTTCCTTGTTTTCAGTCACATTCAATTTGGATTTCCTCAACCTAGATTTCAAAGCCTTTTGTGTCAGAAAATAACCTGAATGTCCATCAGTGGAAGAGTGGGTAAAGATGTGGTCCAATGGAATACGGAAGAAGCCGTTTGTGAAATGAGCACATCATGCTAGATGAAATAAGTCAGTGACGAAAAGCAAATACCATGCTATCCCATTTATATGTGGACTCTTCAAAAGAAAAAGGAAAACCAAAACACAAAACCCAAGTTCAGAGATAGAGAAAGCAGATTGGTGATTGCCGAAGATGGGGGTTGGGATGGGAAATGGATGAAGGGAGTCAAAAGGTACAAGCTTCAAGTCATAAAATAAATAAGTCATGGGAATATAATAGACAACATGGTGCTAACACTACATAATACAGCATTGCTAATAAGACTGTGTTGCATATTTGAAAGTTGCTAAGAGTAGATCTTAAAAATTCTCATCACAAGAAAGTAGCGATGGATAAGGACAGATTTTAACTAGACTTACTGTGGTGACTGTTCCACAGTATATATAAATATCGAACCCTTATGTTGTACACCTGAGACAAATATAATGTTGTATGTCAGTTATACCTCAATTTTTTTAAAAAGAGAAAACCCTATCATATTGTATCAAATCTGACTCCCTCCTGCTTTTTCAGTTGTTCTCTGACATTGCCTGATGCCAGTCTGCTCTGGTTAGGCCAGCCTCCTTCCCATGCTTCTAAGCTTGCCACATGGCTCTGCCTTCTTGCCTGGGTTCATGTTCACGGTGAGCACCTCATCATCGTTAGTGTTGTTCTGTGGGGGTCCCCCACTCCAGGGATGGTGTACACACAGTCTGTCCGTGTCCAGTCTGAGAGAGCTACGTACATCTTGACTTCTTGTTGTAGGTGATCTTTTGTACACGCACATGCAAATCAACAAGGCCATGTTTGTCTTAAAAAAAAAAAAGTTTAAAGAAGTCTATACTTTTAAAAATGTTTCAGAATTCATGTACAAGACATAACCTTGGTATTGTCTCCATTGCTCTTCACTAATTCAAAAGCTTAGTACCTCTTTGTTTCATTCAGAAGGCAGTGAAAATATCTGGCCCATTCAATAAATATTTTAAATAAATTCCTTTAAATCATTGTTTTAAAAGTCAATTGCTGTTAAGCTGTTTTCACTATTTGGGAAGTTTCAAAGGGGGAAAAATGTGAACAGAGCAAAGACCATATAGTCCTAGAGTCAGAGATAGAGTACCATGGATAGCTTCCTAGAGGAGCTGATGCTTGGACTTTTGAAGGAGTAGGAATCTCTAAGCATATGATGGAAAGAGACAGGTGGAGAAAGGTATTTAGGCGGAATGGACCCCTTGGACAAACCACGCAGGCCTGGTGGCCCTGGGAACTGTAAATAGCTCATTAATGTGAGAGCAAGAGTGACAGGGGCTGGGTGGGTGGGTGGAAGTGTTGCGAGGAGTTGGGAGAGTCAAATGGAGAGAATCATGGAGGCCAGAACACACGTGTGCCCTGCTGTGGTTTGTATATTACCCTTCAGGCTTCCATATCAAAAGGCGTTCGTTGTGATTATCTTTGCCACCCTGGTACATGCTTTTAGCATCTTAACTATCACACTCTGTCATTATTATTTATTTACAATACTTTCCTGTTCTTCAGGCTTCCCTGGTGGCTCAGCTGGTAAAGAATCTGCCTGCAATGTGGGAGACCTGGGTTTGGTCCCTGGGTTGGGAAGATCCTTTGGAGAAGGGAAAGGCTACCCACTCCAGTATTCTGGCCCAGAGAATTCCATGGACTATACCCATGGGGTCACAAAGTCGGACACGACTGAATGACTTTCACTCACTCAACTCACTCCCTGATTATTCCTTTTTTAATCCCCAGAGTCAGGCCCAGCGCCTGGCACAACGTTGATATTTGAATAATGAATTGTAAAATTTCTGAAACGTGAAATATTTCAGATAGAATGAATGATAAAAGCTTATCATCAGAGGTTTACACACAGAGATCATGGAAATGCCTTCCTTGGTCTCTCGAAAGAGATGGTGTCAGGCATTGGTCATCGAGGAGGATTACTGCCTTTCCTGCTGGAGACAACCAGAGAGGTGAGGATTACCTAAGCACTTGCAGACTTCATACCCTGCGGCTCTCCAAAACAAGTGAACTCTTGGGTTGGTGTTAAGGTGTGTGTTGGCTCCATCTAGTGGTGGTTTTAATACCTGGCCAAATTGAAAGTTTCATCAATCATCACCAAACTCTTCCTGAAGCGTTGTATTTCATGTCGTATCTTGTTCAGCCTTCACCACTGTCTTCAACTTCATAGCTAGCATTGGAAGTTTTATATATTGCATTTTACAAAGATGCTCTCAATTTTTAAGAAACAAGACATACTATTTTAAATAAAATGGAATTTCAGAGGAAGTGCAGGGTTGGGCAGACCTGGAATCTTAGAACAACATTCTCATCTCAGATTGTTATTTGCTGTCTCTTAGTCACAGAGTTCCAGACTCATGAGGTAATCTTTTTTTCCTAACATCCTCCTTCTTCTCTCTGTTTTTTCTGTTTGGACGGTGTTTTTTAAACTAAAGAATTTTGTCCTGTGAGTTCTTATCTTTGAAGAAAGCTGTTGAGTGTGTCCTTCAAACATACAGGTTAAACCAGAAAGGCTTCAGCGGTGAATCTGAGCTACTTCTTGCTTTTGTGGGTCTTTGAGTATGAGTTACGTGGACACGGTCCTTGTGACTTACGTTGATTGACATCGGTTGACATCTGAAGCAGGGAATCAGATTATGATCACTGCATTAATTCCTCATGTGGGGGAATGGCTGTGCTTTTAGTAGCAATGTTAATAAAACCATTTATTAAAAATCTCCTTCATGCAGAACATAATTGGATACATAAGATTAATTGCCTTTTTTTTTTTTTTTTAAAGTACTTACTCAGGGCTGGAGGGAGGGAAGGATATAATTATCACCATTTCATAGGTGAAGGAGCTGAAATTTGTGGAGGTTAAGCAGCTTTCACAGTCTCTCGGCTCTTAAATTTGCGATGTGAACCTTTGGACCCAGGTATCAAGGACTCCGGGGTTGGTGCGTTTAGCAACCACAGAAACTTTCTGTCCAGCAATGGGAAGAATGCATAGGAAAACCACAGGAGAAGAATGCCCAGAAAACCTTAAAGTTGCCAGTAACCCTCATTTAAGCATACCCCCAACTGCTTGATAAAAATCATGGTACTAGTTTATTGCTGACATTATCAGCATGTTTGTTTCCACTCCTAATTATAGCCGACAGCCTTCATTCCAGTGCAAAGGGAGTTTAAGGGTCTTGCCCTCTGGTCTCTAGTTAGGCTTTAGTTATTGCCTTGCTGCACTTACTCGACAGCAGGAGTACTCAGAGACCCAGCCACTGTCTGTGGACCAGCATCCTCCCATGTGGGCACTCCCTTTTGCCAGCTCTTGGACATAAGCTCTGTCTGCATGAGCCTCTCGGCAGGTGGAGTATGTCGTGCCAGCCACTTGTGTAGAAATGTCCATAAGGTATTGGCTTTACATGTGTTTATGAGTATGAATTAATGTGTCAGTGGTAAATATGTACGGGTTTTCTAAACTTTATGTTGAGTTTCTTTGTGGATATAGACGCATGATTTTGCACAGCTGGAGTCATATCATGTGTGCTAGGTGGTTTTTTTACTCTTTTCTTTTCTTGGTTCCTCTGGCTTTCTTCCATCTGCCCACATGGCCTTCCTCCTCATCACCCTACTATATGTGTTTAAAAATACGTAAGACATAACATGATGCAGCCTTCCATATTTTTCCATGCTCATGTAATCATTTACAAAATATATTTCTGTACAGTTATATATGGGCTTCTCAGGTGGTGCTAGTGGTAAAGAACTCGCCTGCCAATGCAGGAGACATGAGACGCAGGTTTGATCCCTGGGTTGGGATGATCCCCTGGAGGAATGCATGGCAGCCCACTCCAGTATTCTCGCCTGGAGAATCCCATGGACAGAGGAGCCTGGCTGGGTACAGTCCATAGGGTCACACACAGTTGGACATGACTGAAGTCTACACATGCACACTTATGTACCTGTCACATACTTATTCAGAGTGGATTTTAAGCCTCTTATCTGTGTGAGTGGTGGGATCGTGTTATACTTTTTAAAATATACATACTATCCTATTCCTGGAGATCTGTTTCACAGAAATGAAAGCACTGATCTGTAAGATTGTGTGCCAAGAGTATTTTCCACAATATTGCTCATGATAGCAGGAAGAAAGTGGAGTGATCAAATAAATAAGTATATATCTGCACCGTGGAATTTTAGGCAGTCATTTTTTTTTTAAGTAGATTTGATTTATGCCAGAAATGTCTTCTCTACTGTTCTCCCTGGAATGGATGTTACTGTTTTTATTCCTTTACTAACATTTTTGTGGGGTTTCAAGAAGGAGAAGAAATAAATATATTTGGACGATTTTCTTTACAATTGAAAATCTGGCTAAATGGGTTTCAAGACCTGCTTAACTTCTGTATCTTTTCCTCCTAGAGCTCTTATATTATCCCAGCCATTTCTTTCTCCTTCTTACTGCTTTGTATTTTAGAAATTAGAAAATCTCCAGCCTCTGGTATTATTATTTTTTTAATATATAAATTTATTTAATTGGAGGCTAATTACTTTCATGTTCAAATATTGTAGTGGTTTTCTCAGCCTCTGGTATTAAATTCTTTCTTCTCTCTTGGCTGATAACCCCTACTGGTCTTTTCTACCAGCAGCAGCCACAGGGACACAGCTTCAAGCATTAACTCCAAAAGTAAACTCAGAATCATGAAGTGTCAGCTCTCAAGTTGCTCCTGGGATATTTGGGTTTTCTTGGAAATAAGAGACTTGTAGGAAAGAAATAGCATTTCTGCTTAACCATACCTGGGCTTCCCTGTGGCTCAGCGGTAAAGAATCCGCCTGCCACTGCAGGAGACACGGGTTCGATCCCTGGTAAGGAAGGTTCCCTGCAGAAGGAAATGGTAACTCACTCAAGTATTCTTGCCTGGGAAATCCCATGGACAGAGGAGCCTGGCAGGCTACAGTCCACGGGGTGGCAAGGAGTGGAACACAACTTAGTGACTAAACAGTAGCGGTAACCACAGCCGTGTCTTCCTTTCTCCCACTTGTGTGCAGGTTTGAAAAAGGACGCATCTACACATTCATTGGCGAAGTCGTCGTCTCTGTGAATCCCTACAAGTCGCTGAACATTTACGGGAGAGACACGATCGAGCAGTACAAAGGGCGTGAGCTGTACGAGAGACCCCCGCATCTTTTCGCCATTGCTGATGCTGCTTACAAGGCTATGAAGAGGCGATCGAAAGACACTTGCATTGTGATATCAGGTATTTAAGGAGATCCCTGGGCTTCTGACATCAACATGTATTTAATTTATTTGGGTTCTCAAATGTTCAAATGATTAACTAGATATTCTTTGAAGTTAAAACCTTAAATAATTTTATAGGAGAAAGAAATGTAACCAACATTAAATGTCAGATCATCTCTGTCGTTTCTGACCATCTACTAGTCTGAGTTCATTTACACGTTATATATTACGTTTGGAAGGACTTCTGGTCAATTTTGTAGGCTGAGCTGACATGGGAAATTCGTCCTCTCATCTCAAATGCATAGAACTACTGGATAAAAACGTAACAAAGTTTATTTTAGATAATCAGAGAATGAAACCAGGAAAATGACATCCTAAGTTCCCATCAAAAAGGAGGAATGAACTCCAAGTCAGACTGGTGAACAGGATGGAGCTGGTGTCACGGGTCATACAGAGGCATAGGGGCTGGAAATGGGCTCAGAGTTGGGGGCTGGAGCCATAAAAGCCTGCGGGAGGATAAACAGGTGCCAGACGCTGGGTGCCCAAGAACAGGAGCCGACCTCTCTGTGTAAAACTGAGCACTTCAAGGAATCGTGTGAGTGAGTTGGAAACAAGAAAATACCTGCCCGCTGGCCCGGGTTGGCCTCTCCCAAACTGTGGGACTTCCTCTCGATGCTCATAACACCTCATACTCGCATGAGTGGCTTTTATACTTAAAAAAAAAAAAAAAAAAAAAACCTGTTGCAGTCTTTGTTCCATTTTTGTTGTCAGCTCTGCTCTCTGATCGGAACGTAGGACAGTTGTGTTTCTACTTCACGGGTAAGAGTATTGAGGGTCAGAGAAGCGAGGCAACTTAGTGTTGCTGCTGCTGCTAAGTCGCTTCAGTCGTGTTCAACTCTGTCCGACCCCATAGATGGCAGAGTTATTTTCTGGGACGGCCTTTATTAAAAAAAATTTGAAGGCAGTATTGCCTGGTTATAAAAAGGAGGGTAGAAGGGAAGCAGTTTTATAAATGTTTAAAGTGAAAGCAGGAAGTCTCTTTCTCGCTAATCCCTTGTTCTTCCCCAAATTCTCACACTAACATCTGTGAACAATAGTGTTTATCCTTTTTTTTTTTTTTTTTTTTTTTTTGCCGTACCACACAGCATGTGGGATCTTAGTTCCCTGACCGGGGATCAAACCCATGCCCCTTGCGTTGGAAGAATAGAGTCTTTAACCACTGGATCTCCAGGAAAGTCCCCAAAGCACTTCTCCTTTTATACATTTTCTCTCTGTGTACAAATACATATAGTCACGCATGCATGTTAATTACAAATATATATTATAGAATTACATTATCACTGCTATTACATAACTTGTTTTTCCATTTAACAATGCATAGTGGATATCTTTTCACAGGAAAACCTATAGAAGTGGTACAGTCACTAACAATTGTGTAGGAAGATGTTGAATAGTTGAGTCATAATTTATTTACCCAATGCTCTACTAATGGGCATATTACTTTCAGATTTTAGCAATAATACATAGAATAGCCTGCAGAAATAGCCTTAAAACCTTTGAAGATTATCATTTGATTATATTCATATTTTTGGTATTTCTAGAGTATAGATTTCTGCACATGGAATTTCGGGTCACAAGGGATAAACATTTAAAAATCTGGGCAGATAATTATAAACTTATCCCTTCTCCCCTCCTTATGTGAGTTGTCATGCTTTTTCTGTGACACCATATGTTTGGAGCGTCTTGCTTTTGTTTTTCACTAAAATTGCTGTAATTAAGGAAAATTTCATCCCCCTTAAAATTTTTTTAAAAAAACTCTGCTATAGCAAACAGTTACATGAATTTCACTGTAGCCACTGTTTGTCACTTTTCTTGTTTCTCTTCCACCGGACTTCAGAGTCACCGCCAAGTACTAAGACTTTAAGGAATTACTGTGCCACATTTTATCCCCTGATAGTTTTTACTAAGTAAGTCTTGATCTGTAGTTTGTTATTTTGCTTCTACAATAGTTTTAATTTTTTTTACCATGTTCAGTTCCATTAGAACCAATCCCATATCAAGATAGAATGAAATAACTCAAAAAAAGGAGAAAGAAACATAAAAGATTTCAAATGAATTACATCAAAACTTAACAAATGGTGATATCCCTTGGAGTGGTCCAATGGCTAAGACTCCATGCTCCCAATGCGGGGGGCTTGGGATCAGTCCCTTCAGGGGACTAAATCCCACATGCTGCAACTAAGACATAGCACAGTCAAATAAGTAAAAATAAATATTTTTTTAAAAAATTTGACGAATGTATGGATACCAAGGGGAAAAAGGGGGTGTGATGGATGGAAGATCAGGGTTGACATATATATACTACTATGACTAAAATAGATGACTAATCAGAATCTTCTGTACAGCACAGGGCAACTCTGCTCAGTGCTCTGTGGTGACCTAAAAGGGAAGGAAATCTAAAAAAGAGAGGATATATGTGTCCATGTAGCTGATTCACTTTGCTATATAGGAGAAACTAACAGAACCTTGTAAAGCAATGATACTCCAGTTTTGTTTTTAATTTTTAAATTTTCCCCCTAGGGGAAAGCGGAGCCGGTAAAACAGAAGCCAGTAAGTACATCATGCAGTACATTGCGGCTATCACCAACCCCAGTCAGAGAGCAGAGATCGAAAGGTAAGGGCCGTCTAACCATGGGGGAAAATCCTCGCTGGAGCCTCATTTTCTATACAGACTGGACTAGGTTAGGCCTGCACTCTGATATGCATTGGGCATTTATTGATGGTTAAACTACTTTGATTCTCTTACTGCAGATCTCTGTACTTTTAGTTTTTAATAACTTGACTTATCTTTACTTTTAAATTTTATTTATTCATTTGGGAATGCACTAGGACTTTGTTGCTGTGCACAGGTTTTCTCTAGTTGTGGCGAGAGGGGGCTCCTCTCCAGGTGTGGTGCACAGGCTTCTCATTGCGGTGGAATGAAGCCCAGGCTCAGTAGTTGTGGCATATGGACCTGGTTGCTCCAAGGCACGTGGAATCCTCCTGGACCAGGGATCGAACCTGTGTCTCCTGCACTGGCAGGCAGATTCTTAACGACTGAACCACCAGGGAAGTCCTCTCTGTGCTTTCATTTGTATCCTTCTATTGCCATGTTTCTTTTTGATGGAAAGATAGTGCTAAGGTAATTCCAGTCTGCAGCCGCCGCCTTCAGTCTTACGTGTGCTCAGCAAAGATGTAATAGTCTCCTGGGAGTTTGTATTGTTCAAGTACGCGCAGGTTTCTTGCTCTTTCTACTGTGCAAGCGTCTTTTCTACACTCTGTCCTCTTTCCCTAGACTGAAAGGGGGCTCTGGGAGGCAGATGCATGCTGCCCAACTCTGTGACAACCAGGACCTTGCTATTAGAAGTTCCGAATAGGATTCGTTTTCTGAAAGGGTTTCATACCACCTCGTTCTCTGCTCACCGCAAGATGAGTGATGAAGCTGGTGTGCACTGACCCAGCATTCAGTAGAGTGTCTGGTACATGCTCTTTACTTAGTAAATATTAAGGAGTAAATGCATGTTTTTTTTGTTTGTTTTTAGAAAGTTGGCTATAAAGCAACATGACTTTCTTATGTGGTATGAACTTTCTGAAGAGAAAAAGAGAAAGTTTCTAAAGTTGCTACTTTGGGACTTCCCTGGAAGTCTAGTGGTTAAGACTTCACCTTCCAATGCAGGGGATGTGGGTTTGATCCTGGCCGGGGAGCTAAGACCTTACATGCCTCCTGGCCACAAAACCAAGATATAAAACAGAAGCAGTATTGTAACAAATGCAATAAAGATTTTTTTAATGGTCCACATCCAAAAAAAAAAAAATCCAAAGTTGCTAGTTTGAAACTCAATATTTATTTACAGGACAGTCGCACTCTGTGTGTACATCTCAGTGTTCGGTTTTATGGGTAGAGAAAAAGGAAGCTGTGTTGGTAGAAAAGAGAATTTGGACTAGACTACCCTACCTGGGCTTTCTTGCCACATCAAAAGAGGCATCTTTCTTATTAGTGATACAGTCCCAATTGTATTTCTGACTTTGCAACCTAATATGACAAGGACAAGGATATAAGTAAGTTTTTAGAATTTCCTTAGAATCTCAGGAGAGTAACTGGCTGAGAATTAAATTTTAGTTTATTTTATGAGTTAATTTCTAAGCCCAGTTGGTACAGTAAAGTAAGACATGTTTACATTTACTGGCCTTTTAAGAGCATATCTGACCATGGTTTATAAACACTTTTCTTTATTTACCGTAGCAAAGCAGTTTCCCTTGCTCCACTTAAAAGTGTACTTTCATTCATGAGGAGTTAAGGTTGTAGGGTCACTTTTAAGTAGTGAGGGAAGGTTATTTCAGTAATATGCCCATATAAGAGCAAGTATGTCAGGGAAGTAGAAACAAAGGCAAGGCCTAGAAGGAAGTTAAAATGTGTCCATTGGGATAGAGAACTAGTGTTTATCAATAAAGAATGACTTAACATCTTTTGTAATTATCTGTATTTAAAAATTGTACCTGGAGACAAAAAAACCTTAAATACCTGATACCTAAGAGAGATTCCGTACAGCTCCAAACCAAATGATGAGCAGTTTCTAAACTAATCAAGACCACATTGATGATATATTAACCAGTGCAATAAATTTCACTAGGCTTTGTAAGCAAATACTTTTAAAAATGGAATCATTTTCCGTATCACCCATTCTTTTCAGAACATCTCTTTTTAATATTTTTATTTATGTAAATAAAATATGCTCGTTTACTAGAAAAACTGAAAATTGCATCATTGTGCAGAACATGAAAGTTCTCTGAAAGTCCACCTACGTACCCCATTAACCTAGGTAGCCATAGTGAAGTATGTTGTCCCTTCCAGATTTGTAAGCATTTCGTAAAACATGTACGTGCACACACACAAACACACACACACACCACAAAGATCAGACTATTTTGTAATACATATTATTTTGCAACTTAATTTCTCATTCATTAATGTATTCTGGACCTCTTTCTAGGTAAGTATATATTGTTCTAGAAAACAAAATTTATCTTCATCCATCCCTATTCAAGGACATTTCTGTTGTTTAAAGGTTCTTGTTCTTTTGACATTGCAAACAATGCTACAGTCAACTTCTGTATAGACATATTTGCATGTCGTTTCATGAAATCTAGTTTCTTAAAACGTCCAGTCTTTGAAATTTCTTGCAGTGACTTTCCTTTATCTCTGTTAAAGAGTGAAGAATATGTTGCTTAAGTCTAACTGTGTCCTGGAAGCTTTTGGAAATGCCAAAACCAACCGCAATGACAACTCAAGCAGGTTTGGAAAATACATGGATATCAACTTTGATTTCAAGGGAGACCCGATTGGTGGACACATCAATAACTATTTATTGGAGAAGGTAAAATGTGCTTGGTTTCTGAGGGTCATGTTCGCAAATGCTGAATTTTTTAGGGGTANGCAACCTAATATGACAAGGACAAGGATATAAGTAAGTTTTTAGAATTTCCTTAGAATCTCAGGAGAGTAACTGGCTGAGAATTAAATTTTAGTTTATTTTATGAGTTAATTTCTAAGCCCAGTTGGTACAGTAAAGTAAGACATGTTTACATTTACTGGCCTTTTAAGAGCATATCTGACCATGGTTTATAAACACTTTTCTTTATTTACCGTAGCAAAGCAGTTTCCCTTGCTCCACTTAAAAGTGTACTTTCATTCATGAGGAGTTAAGGTTGTAGGGTCACTTTTAAGTAGTGAGGGAAGGTTATTTCAGTAATATGCCCATATAAGAGCAAGTATGTCAGGGAAGTAGAAACAAAGGCAAGGCCTAGAAGGAAGTTAAAATGTGTCCATTGGGATAGAGAACTAGTGTTTATCAATAAAGAATGACTTAACATCTTTTGTAATTATCTGTATTTAAAAATTGTACCTGGAGACAAAAAAACCTTAAATACCTGATACCTAAGAGAGATTCCGTACAGCTCCAAACCAAATGATGAGCAGTTTCTAAACTAATCAAGACCACATTGATGATATATTAACCAGTGCAATAAATTTCACTAGGCTTTGTAAGCAAATACTTTTAAAAATGGAATCATTTTCCGTATCACCCATTCTTTTCAGAACATCTCTTTTTAATATTTTTATTTATGTAAATAAAATATGCTCGTTTACTAGAAAAACTGAAAATTGCATCATTGTGCAGAACATGAAAGTTCTCTGAAAGTCCACCTACCTACCCCATTAACCTAGGTAGCCATAGTGAAGTATGTTGTCCCTTCCAGATTTGTAAGCATTTCGTAAAACATGTACGTGCACACACACAAACACACACACACACCACAAAGATCAGACTATTTTGTAATACATATTATTTTGCAACTTAATTTCTCATTCATTAATGTATTCTGGACCTCTTTCTAGGTAAGTATATATTGTTCTAGAAAACAAAATTTATCTTCATCCATCCCTATTCAAGGACATTTCTGTTGTTTAAAGGTTCTTGTTCTTTTGACATTGCAAACAATGCTACAGTCAACTTCTGTATAGACATATTTGCATGTCGTTTCATGAAATCTAGTTTCTTAAAACGTCCAGTCTTTGAAATTTCTTGCAGTGACTTTCCTTTATCTCTGTTAAAGAGTGAAGAATATGTTGCTTAAGTCTAACTGTGTCCTGGAAGCTTTTGGAAATGCCAAAACCAACCGCAATGACAACTCAAGCAGGTTTGGAAAATACATGGATATCAACTTTGATTTCAAGGGAGACCCGATTGGTGGACACATCAATAACTATTTATTGGAGAAGGTAAAATGTGCTTGGTTTCTGAGGGTCATGTTCGCAAATGCTGAATTTTTTAGGGGTAGCACTAGAATTGCATTTTCAAATTGAGTTATAATTAATGTACAGTGTATACATTAATTGTATACAATGCAGTGATTCAGTGATTGTATATATTATAAAATAATCACTTCAATAAGACCAATTACCGTCCATCACCATGCAAACTTATTATAGTATCATTGACTGTATTCCCTATGTGTACGTCACCTCCTCATTTATAACTGGTACTTTGTACCTCTTAATACCTTTCACCTATTTCACCCATCCCTGCCCCCAACACCATCCTCTCTGACAACCTCTGTTTGTATCTATGAGTTTGTTAATGCTGAATGTTTTTTAAAAACCTGATTGTAGAGTTTCTTTTACTGCTCCAAAGTAGCTTTTAATCCTGTTCTCCATGCTTTCCTGCCCCTCAGTTACTGTTCTGTAACATTAATGTTCTCTTATTAGCATTACAATGTCAAGTTGGGAAAAGTTATAGAATTTGCAGATAATGATTTAGGTGTCTGTGTGAACGGGGGGGTGATTAAACACGTGCCAACTTTTGGGTAAGGTTTAGCAAAAACCCATCTAGGATTAATCACTTCTACTCTTTTTACACATCCTCCCATGTTTGTATTTTAATTAATTTGAAATCTCCTTTTCTTCCAGTTTCTATTTGTTCACTGCTTTATAGTGACATTTGTATATATGTGTATATTTACATAGTAATATCGTACTTTGTGGTTTTATAGTCTAATTATGAGGCATACTATATTTGTTCTGTGAAAACTTAGACTATGTTTTTATCTGCCATGTGAGTGAAAGATCCAATTTGTAGAAGAGTCCAGTCAAAACTTTCTTCTTGGACGAATCGCCAGTCTGTGTTCGATACAGGATACAGGATGCTTGGGGCTGGTGCACGGGGATGATCCAGAGAGATGATGTGGGGTGGGAGGTGGGAGGGGGTTCAGGATTGAGAACTCATGTACACCCGTGGCGGATTCATGTCAATGTATGGCAAAACCAATACAGTAATGTAAAGTAAAATAAAGTAAAAAAAAAAAAAAAAAACACCTTTCCTCTTGGGACTGCTAGAGAGGCTGTGCCCTAACTAATCTGGAGTAGATTCGCCTGGTTACAGCAGATAAGGTTGAGCTTTACCAAGTTGAGTCGCCGCCTTGAACTGTACTCAGAGATGAACTGGCCTACCTTCTCAGTTAAGGGCTTTCCATCCCAATCATACCATAGTAACCTTTATGGCAAGAGAAGCAGTCTAACCTTCATTTTTGTTTGTGAAGCTGAAGGCAGACTGTTCAGGAAACAGTGTTTTATCAGAGTCAGTTGAAAAAGGACAGGAAATGCCAGTTATTACCAGTCTATTTGTTTTTTTTTCCAAAATGTTTCATGCCTTCACTTTATGTACATATTCAGGCAAAAGAATCCCCTTACACTCTGAGTCCTCTCTTAGGAGCAATCTTTTTGAAACCCTCTCAAGCAGAGGAATCTGTGGACGGATCTTGTTCGCCTGACTTTAGTACAGAATGTAAGACGGTGCTTTTGGAAATACCAGCAGATCCTCAGGAAGGGAATGCTGAGAGTATTCCTCCCTAAACATTCCTTCCTATTCTCCCCACTGCCAATTCCCTCCCCCTGAAAATTCCGTCTTTAGGCTCCAGGTTTTAAAAAATACCAAAATAGCTTCATTTTCGGAAAGTTTAAGAAAGAATTATCAAAAGATGGCACAGAAAACTCCACGGGTTGGTCTGTCCTGTCCGTGGGGTCCTTAGGACCTTTCAGTGCCCTGCTGGTACAGAGTTCTCTGGGAAAGTGGCTCTCATTTTGTTTTAGGAGTACATTCTCTGATTAACGATTTTAATATGTTTCTTTTTTCCCCCCTTAGTCTCGAGTTATTGTGCAACAGCCAGGAGAAAGAAGCTTTCATTCTTTCTATCAGGTTAGTAAGCTCTTGTGCAGATAATCATCCGTTTCTTCAGGTGTGCATGAAGTGAAATGGATTTTTACTCTGGGGACTCTCCCCTGCCTTGTGCCTCCCTCGCCTCCATCGGCCCACAGCACGTTACACACGTGGGCACGCATGCATACACCCTCCCCCACAGGGCTCTTCAGGGACTTGACGAGCATGACTGTTCTAAAAAGTTAACAGGTAGTCAGCCAACCAAATGACTGCCTCAGTTGGGCATTCCCTATGTTTCTTTGCAGTGTAGTAACAGTTTAATGACCCTAAAAGCTTTTGAAACGAAACATTCTGAATATGGTAAATTAGTTTTATTTTTCAGTTGGAGCTATTGTTCCCATTTTGCAGCACTCCAGAGATGGGAATACAAGTTCAGGTTATTTTTGTTAAAAAAAAAAAAAAAGAATCGATTTTAAAAACCTGATAGTTCATGTTCTATCGAGAAGGACAACGTGTATTGTATCCGTGTTTTTGTTGATAATTCACCATGTTTTCAATAAACTAGTTTTCTGCCAAATATAGGAGTTCTGTTATTTCAGGAACCCATGACTGGGATTTGCCTGGTGGTCCAGTGGCTAAGACACCAATACAGGGGACCCAGGTTCAATCCCTGGTCAGGGAACTAGATCCCCCATGCCACCACTAAGGTCCAATGCAACCAAATTAATAACTTAATATTTAAAAAAAAAAAAGAACCCATAACTTTTTCTGCACTTGAGTGAAAGTTAAAATCTGTCTTTGTCCAATACTATAGTCCTGGCTACCCAATTGTCCCTTCCTGGGGTTAGAGTTTGAGGAGGAAAAGCTATTTGTTTACAGTATGATTCAACATATGACTAGCTGCTGACGCCTCTTAGATTGAAGGCAGTATTGACTTTTTCTGAATTCGAAACAAAACTGCACACTGTCTAGATAACAAGGTTGATAAGCGCATGACTGCTACAGAGTGCTGGCTCCCGGTTCACAAACAGCTATGTCCAAGCAAGAACCTTTCATGCCAGCTGTGTTGCAAAAGGGCTAAGAACTTTTAGGTGATTTTCCTTCTGGCTGTATAACATTCTCCATCTCTGATGATGTTGAAGCTATTTCCCCTCGAGATAAAAAAATAAATCTTCAAAGTCAGAAACAGGAGGAACCCAGAAGATGAAAAACAGCTAGTTTACCATTAAGTTTGGACTAAGAGAATGGCACCTCACTCCAGTATTCTTGCCTAAAAAATTCTGTGGACAGAGGAGCCTGGTGGGCTACAGTCCATGGGGTCGCAAAGAGTCGGACATGACTGAAGGCCTGAGCGCCAGTGAGTTAGAATGCATGGTATATTGGGTTCAGTGGGTATACTGATAACTTATTTTTATTTCAATGTTTTTCAGCTGCTGCAGGGAGGTTCAGACCAGGTGCTGCGTTCTCTGCATCTCCAGAAATCCTTGTCATCCTACAGCTACATCCATGCTGGAGCCCAGCTAAAGGTAAGCGTTTCCTTTTTGAGATGATTCAGATATAGAATCAAAGGATCAGTAGGGACATTAATTAATTATCAGTTTCAGCCTGCCACCTTAAGGCAAATGAATGACTCTTTTATTCTATTTTTAAAATTCTCTAGGACAGAGATTCAATGTATTATTGATGCAACAACTTTGCTTAATAACCCATTACTATATTTTATCACCATCTGACAGGAAAGAAGTTTCTCTCTTGTGATCTTGTGGGGTTTTTTAAAAATTTTTAATCCCATTCCTTTTATTTTGACCTCCTAACAATATTGTTACAAGTAGGAAATCCACTGGAAAAGGAGGTATGATATGATTTAGCCAAAGGCAAGTTGGTAAAACAAAAAAAAGCTGAAAAGCACTGTGGTTGAAGAATATCAGAGATCGCCATTCATTAGTTTTGCAAATCATGATTTTGATGAAATAGTTTTGTGATCCTTGGAACATTTCTATTCAACTTTCACAATTTTTTTCCCCTTCCCTTGCATGTAAAGCCCTTGCACACACATAACACCGATCCTTTAGCCCTTTTGTTTCTAATTCATGTTCTGCTATACAGATAACTTCTGCTAGCCAATTTGTAGCTAATCCTAATAATATAGTGATTTGTCAATGGTAGGTTATAAAACAGTAATTATAGTTTCTTTGGGGAAGGTGTATAAATACATGAAAAAAGATTTGAAGGGAAACAGACCAAGGTTTACTTGTTTACTCTTGGTATATAAAGTTATACATACTTGGGTTCTTCTGCTTCTTCCATATTTCATATATCTTCTATACTTAAAGATGCATTGCATTTGTAGATGGGGGAGAAAATCAAAGATTTTATAAAAGGAAAGAATCCAGGATGTGGGAAGCATTTCTTTTTTTTTCAAATTCTTTGCTATTCATCTTAAGCTAATTATACCTATATTAGTGGTTTTAGTGATATTTTTATTGTCACACATATAAATAAATGATATTTAGGGTTTTGCAATCAGTTTTCCATTGTTTGACATTTAAGTTGCACAAGTTTTATACTTTTACAGTCATCCAAGAACAGGATGTTTGGCTGAAAAGTAATTGGAAGCAAACAAAACAATAGAGGGCAACACCCCAACTTTTTGAGAATAGGTCAGAGGTATTTCAAGATGCATAAAGGACTGTAAAATCAACACTTAAAAGAACAGTGACTGAAAATGTTCTTCTTAAATCAAATTGTCTTGTTGACCTAGTGACTCTTGCCTGGGTCCTGTAAAGCACTCACAAAAAGCAAATATTAAATGAACATTTAGTCTTTTCTTCAATGCTAAGTTTACCTTAGGTTCCCTTTTCATCAGCAATTTTCATTCCCATTCCTCCCCTTCCTTTTTTTCTGCCCAGTAAAAACCAAGAAGTAATATATGATCATAGTCAAAACCTAAAATAAAGATGAACCGAAAGGAAATTAAATATACTAAAGTTCACCTTTCAGAGATAATTATTGATAACAGCAGTATATACATGTATATATTTATATATGGAATCATACAATAAATCCTAATTAAGTAAACCTTTTATTAAATTATAATATAATCATTAACATCTTTCCATGTAAACAAATATAAATTAATAGAACAGTTTTAATAACTATGAAGTACTGCTCTCTCTGTTTCATAATTTAGCCATCCTAAAATATAGGACTCATGTACAATTAAGATACTGTGGGTTACAGGTAAGACCCAATTAAAAGTCTCCAAAAACAATAAGGAACTTGATTATATCATAACAAGAAGCCCTGGGATGGGGCAGTTCCAGTTGGTTAATTCAGTGCCTTAACAATGTCAATGGTGCTTGTTTGTTTCTCCCTAACTTACAATTTTGCCATCCTCACTGGATTTGGCTGGTCTGCTTAAATTGATTTTCCTCACGGTCCCAAAATGGCAGTGGCAGTTCCAGCAGTCACAGGCAGAGAAAATGCTCCTGGCCATAACCCTCGATAAGCTAGGGAAGCCTCATGTCTTATGGCCCAGAATGGCTTCTCATGCCCATGACTGACCAATCACTTGGTTAGGGGAAAAAGATCCCTGTAATTAGTTTAGACCAATGAAGATTTACCTCCTAAAGTGAGGGGAAACCAGTCTTGAAGAAAACGTGCCCTTGGCGAGGGGTGAACAAATCAGAGTTGCATTAGCAGGAAAGAAGTAGGGCTGGAAAATGCCCCTTGGGTAAGCAGCCGACAATTCCCCTCAGTAGGACATGTAGACTTCGTGTCTGGTTTCTGTGCGGTTTCAACACTGCTGCAGCTTTTGACAATAATAATCTGATAGTTGGGTGCTTTTACTCTGCTAGGAACTGTGGTTGTCATTCAGTTGCTGAGTTGTGTCTGACTCTTTGAAACCCCATGGACTGCAGCACACCAGGCTTCCCTGTCCTTCACTGTGTCCTGGAGTTTTTCAAATTCATGTCCACTGAGTCAGTGCTGCTACCTAACTATCTCATTTTCTGCCATCTTCTTCTGCTTTTGTCTTTGGTCTTTCCCAGCATCAGGGTCTTGGGAAAGACTGAAGGCAAGATCTGTATATAAAGAGAGTTGCTTTATGTAAGTTCTCATTTCCTTCTCCAATAACCATGTAAGAAAGGTATCATTATGCCCTTTGTACCCATGAGGAGACTGAGCCTCGACAAAGTTAAGCATCTTACTCAGAGAGCTGGAAGGGGGAAGAGTTTGCCTGGTTGTGTCCTGGGATTAAAGGAACACATACTCATCAGGCAGAGAGGACCCCTTCTGATCTTCCTCAGCAGGTGAGCACCAGGCCAGGTCTCCATGTCCCAGCCAAGACAGAAACTCACCGAGGAAAGATCAGACACTCCGCAGCCACTGCTTTGGGAAAACTCCTAAGATGGGCAGTTACCGTTGCTTTACTGTGAATTTTATTGACACCCTTGTATTTCCAGTGGACTACAGATCAAGGCAAGCAATTAGTCTTTGAACCCCTGTCTTAGTCTAGTTGGGTTGCTACAACAAAAATACCATAATCACACGAGAAATGTTGATTTCTCACAACTCTGGAGGCTGGGGAGCCCAAGATCAAGGCCCCAGCAGAGTCTGTGTCCATTTTGGGGTTCAAGGGTGGTGCCTTCTTGCCATGTCCTCACAGGGCAGAAGGACCAGGGATCTGTCAACTTAGAACGATGCACAACGTGAGAGTTGTGAGTTAAGTGTTATTTGGGCAAAATGAGGACTGCATCCCAGGAGATAGCTCTGAGAAGCTGCTCCAAAGAGGTAGCGGGGGAAGGTCAATATCTTACAGAAGGTTTTCTGCTAGTCACGAGGAGCTGATGTCACCGTGAAGGGTTTTAGTGCTTCTCTTTGATGTGAGAAGATGCAAGGATTGGGATCACGAAATCAGCTCGTGAAATAACTATGTAAAGACCTGTTCCACCAGTTTCCCTGGAGCATAAAGTGCCCCATCCCTGTCGTCCACCCTGAACTCCCTTCAGGGCATGGCAGAGGTCAACAGCTGCAGCTGCACAGAGTTCAGTCCCCACAGAGGCAGATGGCAGAGGCCCTTGGCAAGCACCAATTTGTCATTGACAGACCTCTGGGGTCTCGCTTATAAGGGTGCCCATCCCAACATGAGGGCTTCATCTCTAAGACCTGATCACCTACCAGAGGCCCCATCTCCTAACACCATCACCTTGAGGGTTAAGGTTTCAATATATAAACTTGGGTGTGCGGTACTCAAAATGCTCAAGGAGCGGCTTGTGTGTGTGCTGTCCTTTCAATTGTGTCCAACTCTTTGTGACCCCATGGACTGTAGCCCACCAAGCTCCTCTGTCCATGGGATTCTCTAGGCAAGAATACTGGAGTGGGCTGGCATGCCCTCCTCCAGGGGATCTTCCCAACCCAGGGATCGAACCCATGTCTCTTATGTCTCCTGCATTAGCACTAGCACCGCCTGGGAAGCCCCCAGGAAACTCGGGGAAGAGATATAAACATTCCTTCTACAGGAACCCTCTTGCACAGCGAGAATCTCTGACATACTGAATGTTTACAGAATGCTTGAAAAAGCAAGATCATATTCCCAGACCGTTTCCCGGCTAGCTGAATGATCGAGGCAGGCCACTTGGCTTTGGGGGGTGAGGTGGGGAGTGTTCTTCCTCACCTTTGAAGTAGGAAGCCTGACCAAACCAGCGTGGGAGCGTTGTTCCCAGCCTGAACAAGACTAATTGTGGAACCAAAAGCCACAGACAACAATAGCTAGGCATGTGTCTCGAAGGCTCCTTCAGTCAGAGTTTCCATTTGTGGTCTCACAACTCATGCCACTTCCTCCACTCATCCCAGAGCTTCTCTGANTGTGACCCCATGGACTGTAGCCCACCAAGCTCCTCTGTCCATGGGATTCTCTAGGCAAGAATACTGGAGTGGGCTGGCATGCCCTCCTCCAGGGGATCTTCCCAACCCAGGGATCGAACCCATGTCTCTTATGTCTCCTGCATTAGCACTAGCACCGCCTGGGAAGCCCCCAGGAAACTCGGGGAAGAGATATAAACATTCCTTCTACAGGAACCCTCTTGCACAGCGAGAATCTCTGACATACTGAATGTTTACAGAATGCTTGAAAAAGCAAGATCATATTCCCAGACCGTTTCCCGGCTAGCTGAATGATCGAGGCAGGCCACTTGGCTTTGGGGGGTGAGGTGGGGAGTGTTCTTCCTCACCTTTGAAGTAGGAAGCCTGACCAAACCAGCGTGGGAGCGTTGTTCCCAGCCTGAACAAGACTAATTGTGGAACCAAAAGCCACAGACAACAATAGCTAGGCATGTGTCTCGAAGGCTCCTTCAGTCAGAGTTTCCATTTGTGGTCTCACAACTCATGCCACTTCCTCCACTCATCCCAGAGCTTCTCTGAGCCAACTCAGGACTTGCTTCTTCACTGAAGCTTCCAGAAAAGTTCCTGGTGCTTATTATGAGAGATGGCGGCTCTCACACAGAAGTGGGCCTTGTGGGTGTTGTCTTATATCTCTACCCTTAAAATCATTTTATTTTCTCTGGATACTCCCCATCTCTTCAATGACTTACTCCAAAAGCATCAAGACCTTGGCTACACTTGAATTTAGTCTCATGGTTTTTGTATGTTAATGTTCAGATGAAATGTCTGTGACCTCAGTTTCCTGTTTTCATTCCCAGTCGTCTATCAATGATGCTGCAGAATTCAAAGTAGTAGCCGATGCCATGAAAGTAATTGGCTTCAAACCCGAGGAGATTCAAACAGCGTATAAAATCTTGGCTGCTATTCTTCACTTGGTGAGTGGGGACGCCTTTCAGAAGTATCGCCTCCTTGTGGAGCTCGGATGTTCTTTCAGAAGGTTTGGGGTTTTGTAAAAAAAAGTAATTTATGTAGAGAAAATTTCTCTGACATGTTGAAGAAATTACTGTATCTGTAGTTTCCTCCATCATTTTATAATAGTATGAGGGATTTTCCAAGCCACTGTAGGTTTTGAGACTGTGGCTTTTGTTCACTCCCTTCTTGGTATGTTAGGCTTTGGACTAGTTATTTTCAAAGGTAAAAGAATTCAGCAGTGATGTGACCACCCATGGAATAAGCTCAAATCTTTTGAACAGAGTAAACTTCTAATGGCATTTGAACCAGAATCACGGATTTCCGGAACTAGAGTTTCATTGTCTCATTTTATAGATTCGAAATGAATGACTGGCTTAAAAGTACCCCCCACCCCACCCCCAAAAAAGCACAGCCAGTTCACTGCAGCCAGTGCCATGGGCCACCCTGGCCACATCAGCACGAGTGATTTTCCACACATCACACTAAACTTAGAAGTAAAGAACTGCCAGTGGGAGTCTTTTAATTACTCCCTGTATTTATTAGAGATTTTGGAAACATAATCCACGTGTAACCTCCGTGGTAAGTGAGTGGTAACATGAGTGCAAATCTGGAATAAGAATGACTTTTCACTTTCCTGTGGAGAGATTAACCCTAAGAGAATCAGAAACGCACGGGACCTGGGACTTCCCTCGTGGTCCAGCACCCGCCTGCCAGTGGAGGGGACTTGGGCTCCATCCCTGGTCCAGGAAAATCCCAGACGCGCAGGGCACCTAAGCTCGTGCACCGCAAGTACTGAGGCTGTGTTCTAGAGCCCGTGCTCCCCAGTAAGAGAAGCCACCACGGTGAGAGGCATGCACCCCGTGCCGAAGAGTAGCCCCCGCTCACAGCACCTAGAGAAAGCCCGCACGCAACAGCAAAGACGCGGTGGAGGGCCCCCCAACAAAGAAAGAAAGAAGTGCTCAGGACCTAGGTGAAAACTGTGACATAGCCGCATGTAAACAATCTCTTAAATAAATGTTTCTGACTGGGAAGACTTTAATAGTCTAAACTATTTCATTGTTTCAACTAGTTTATAAATACAGTGTGACAATAACGCTTCAGTATCCAAAGAAGAATTTTTTTTTCAGTTGACATAATGATTCTAGAACTTACTAGAACAATAAACATGTAATAAAAGTGAATAAAATGTGTTAAGAAAGAATAGTAGGGTAGGGGGAGATGGGGGAAAGAGACACAACTAATTCCAGCTATTTAAAATGATAGTATAAGCCACAGTGCTTCAAAACTTGCTGCATAAGTTCAGCACCAGATTAATCAACAGACTCGTTCGTGTGCTGGACACTTGGTAGCTGGCTAATATGTATTTATTGTTTCTTGAATGAGTAAAATATAAATAGACTCAAAAAATTGGTGGGAATTAATGTATAATGAAGGTTATATTTCAAATCAAGAGGAAAAGCTTAGACTGTTCAGTTAATGGTGTTGGAGCAAATAATCATCTGAAAAATTAAAGTTGGGTTCTTACTTTATACTGATATACCTTCTAGCTGGACTCAAGGCTTAAATATGAGGGGAAAAACTGTAAAAGGAATAGAAAAATCTATTAAACATTCATAAAATCTTCAGAGTTGGAATGATCTAAGCATGATGCCGAAGAAAGAGAAACCCTGAAGCAAATGACTCATAGATTTCACTACATAAAGATATAAAACTTCCATCCATCAAAACCATACACTGAAAATTGAAAGATAGAGGAGTGTCTGGAGAAGGATGAAACGGACAAAGCACTCGATTTTTATGTGTTGAGATATTAATGTATTTAGGGAGACAGGTGCTACAGACAAGGTCCCTGGGAAGTCCGTCACACTGGCAAACCTTTCCCTGACATCCTTTTTCAGAGTCTCGTTGGAAATGGTGTGTCTTCGTTTCTCTCTTCTGATACAGGGGAATTTAAAGTTTGTCGTGGACGGCGACACTACTATGATTGAAGACGGCAAGCTTGTCTCTGTCATTGCGGAGCTGCTGTCCACCAAGACGGACATGGTGGAGAAAGCCCTCCTCTACCGGACGGTGGCCACGGGCCGCGACGTCATTGACAAGCAGCACACAGAGCAGGAAGCCAGCTATGGGAGGGATGCCTTCGCCAAGGTGCGCATGTGACCGGCGGCCTGGGCCTTGTGAGGGCTCCGGTACCGATTGCTAAGGAATCCCTAAGTTTCTGCTTCTAGTTATTCGTGGTTAGCAGGAGGGCGGCTCAGCGGTAAAGAATCCGCCTGCCAAGCAGGAAATGCGGGTTAAGTCCCTGGGCGGGGAAGATCCCCTGGAGAGGGAAATGGCAACCCACTCTAGTGTTCTTGCCTGGGAAATCCCATGGGCAGAGGAGCCTGGCGGCTGACAGTCCATAAAGAGCTGCACATGGCTTAGCAACTAAACGACAAGAAGGAAGTTTGGGGGAGGTGGGAAGATCAGCAGTCCAGACAAGAGAAAAGTTTGAGATGGCTGTGAGACATCCAGGAGTGCTGGCAGGCAGGCAGTCAGGCCCGGGACCTGGAGCTCAGAGGAGAGCCTGCGTTCAGTCGGTACTTTTGGGGGGAAGCATCATATCACTGTTGTTTATTGTTGTATGAAATGACACAGAAAAGAGGAGATAGGGAGAGAAGTGGACCAGGAGGAACTCCGGCTTTTAGAGGTCAGGTAGAGGAGGCGATGGTTAGATAGCACTTCTGACTCAACTGATGTGAATTTGAGCAAACTCAGCAGATAGGATCCCAGGGACAGGGGAGCCTGGTGGGCTGCCGTCTATGGGGTCGCACAGAGTCGGACGCGACTGAAGCGACTTAGCAGCAGCAGCAGCAGCAGATAGTGGAGCACAGAGGAGCCTGGCGTGATGTAGTCCATGGGGTCACAGAGTTGGTCACAAATTAGTGACTGGGGAACAATAAAAGAAGACCTACTAAAGGTCACTAAGAAGGAGCAGCCGGTGAAATAAGAGGCAAATTAAGACAGTGTGATGTCATGAATTAGAGGGCAGAAAGTTTCAAGGCAAGAGTGGGAAAGTGGATTGAGTGTTGCTGAGTAACTGGGTAAGATGTCCACATGGAGGAATGAGAAAGTGTCCCTAGAGAGGTGCTTGGGGTCCTTGATGAGCCTTTTCAGTGAGAAAATGAAGGAAATGAGAGAAAATGAAGACTGGAGTGGCTGGAAGGGGAGGTGAAGAGTGGAGGTCGTGTGTCTGGGCATGTATAATTGAAGAGAGCGGGTATCTGGAGGGAGATGTTAAGGAAAGACATTGCAGGACACATTTGTATCAGGATATGAATGTGTGCAACTGTGTGGTACCTTTGCCCTTATATGTTGGTGTGTGTGTTCTTGGGCATTGAAAGTATATTGAACCTCAAGGAATTTGAAATGCTGTCCTTTGGGCTTAGATCGTTATTTAGCATTATAAATCAATGTTTGTGTGTTTAGAATCCATAGAATATAGAACTCGTTAGTTCTCTGCTTTTTATAGTTGATGAGGTTAAAATAAAGCAAAGTGACTTATACAAGATAGTAAGCGAATTATTGGTGTTACCAGGTCACAGAAACACACCTAAGGAATTTTGTTGAAATAAAGCTCACATAGTGACCAATAATAACCACCATCCAAACATCATGCAAACGTCATGTGATTTTTTTAGAAAATGATCTGCATTTCTCATTTTTTCAGCTTAGAGGATTAACTGCTATGCTAAATGGTAAGGAAGAGGTCAATAAGAATTTAAAACTTATCACAAATCCAGGGCTTCCCTAGTGGCACAGTGGATGATTCCACTTGCCATTGCAGGAGACGTGGGTTCGATCCCTGGTCCGGGAGGATCCCAAATGCCATGGAGCAACTGGGCTAGTGTGCCACAGCTGTAGAGCCTGTTCTCTAGAGCCTGGGAGCTGCAGTTGTTGAGCTCACATGCCTCAACTACTGAAACCCATGTGCCCTAGAGCCCTTGTGCCACAGTGAGGTGGGGTGGGGCAGGGGGGCTCTGCAATGAGAAGCCCACACATCTCAGCAAAGATGAGCCCCCGTGCCTTGCAAATCGAGACAAGCCCACACAGCAACAAAGAGCCAGAACGGTCAAAATAAATAAATATAATTTTTTAAAAATCCAGAGGACTCATTTCCAACGTGTAGGAATTTACAAGATCATTTTCATCACAGGCCATATACGAGCGCCTTTTCTGTTGGATTGTCTCCCGCATCAATGACATTATTGCAGTCAAGAACTCAGACACCACCATCCATGGCAAGAACACTGTTATTGGTGTCTTGGATATCTATGGCTTTGAAATCTTTGACAACAACAGGTAAACTGGAGAAGATACTAAAAACCCTATTGTTCTGTTGTTGTTTTTTTGAAATTTGTTTGAGCCTGATTGATTCCTTTTCTTGCAGCTTTGAGCAATTCTGCATCAATTACTGCAACGAGAAGCTCCAGCAGCTGTTTATTCAGCTGGTCCTGAAGCAAGAACAGGAGGAGTACCAGCGGGAAGGGATCCCCTGGAAGCATGTGAGTGGATCATGATAAAGCCAACTTCTAGCATCCTAGGGGTCTACTGATCTCCTTGGGTGCTTGAAACACAGCACCCCTTAGCTTTCCTTTTGGGGTATGTACATACAACTCATTTTCAGGGTTGACAGGTGGAGTTTCTCTAATTTGATCAACTCTCTGTTTGGGACCCAGAAAAGGCTGAGTTAAAATCAGTAAACTTATGTTCACCTGATTGCTGATACCCCATCGGGTTTTGTTTTGTTTTTCTTTCTAATTTTATTGAGATATAGTTGACATATAGCACTGTATAAGTTTTGGAGGAGAAAATGTCAACCCACTCCAGTATTCTTGCCTGGAAAATTACAAGGCCAGAGGAGCCTGGTGGGCTACAGTCCATGGGGTCACAAAGAGTCAGACACAACTTAGCTACTGAGCGTGCTTGCATGCACTGTGTAAGTTTACATTGTCCCAGTGTAGCAATTTGACTTAACGCACATCATGAAATGATTACCACGAGTTTGGTGAATATTCATCATCTTATATAGCTAGAAAAGAAAAAAGTATTTTACACTGAAGTAGAGTTGGTTTATAAAGTTGTGTTAATTTCTGCTATAGAGCAAAGTGATTCAGTTATACATATGTGCATTTTTAAGAAATCCTTTCCCGTTATGGTTCATCATAGGCTATTGAATCCAGTTGTCTGTGCCACACCATAAGAACACATGGCTTTTGGACTCACATCTGTCTGTCTGACTTTAGCATCCTCTACACGTTATTCATAGCAGCAGCTTTTGCCTTCAGTGGACAGAACTTGGCTTCCTAGTAGAGTTTCCTGTCCTTCCTTCTTTCTCTTTTTGGCTCTTATTCCTCTTTTTTTTTCCTTCCTCTACTTCGTAAACTCGGTGGCACTTTGCTGTCTTTGGTCAGGGAAGTCCATGTTCCCAGAAGCCAGGGCATGAAGACAGCTGTGATAACTCTGACTTCCGTTTAGTCTCCGTCTTGTAGCACGAGTTTCCACCTCTCTTCACGCGGCTCTCTGGGAACTTTGTAGCTGTCACTAGTCTGATAAGATGTAGGCAGACAGTTCGACTGATGCAAGGTGCAATCCCATAGATCCCAGCTAAAACCAGGACCGTTAGACTTCCCGCTCTCGAAAGAAACGGAACCTTGTCATTTTCTTTGAAATTTTTATTATTAAAAAATTTTGAGAACAGACTTAAAAAATTCAAAACCTTCTGAGTTTCCTTTTATTTCTGTGTTTATCCTTTTGCCAAGTATAAACAATGAAGTCCATATTTGTTTTCTGATACTCACTGTAAAGCAGTAAATACCTATTTGAAATGCTGTTTTTAAATTACTTTTATATTCCTTCCTACCTTCTTACTTGCTATCTTCTCTCATTTGGGAAAAGTAGATACTGGAAACATACATATATATTATATATAATTACATATTTTATATCTTATATATGTATATATATGGTATAATAACTAGCTTTCAGCTTTAAATTTCTTCTTTGCCTTCCATTGTGTTATATATTAGAATACCATAAAAAATTTTGTTCAAATATATTAGTATAAATATTACCTATTTATAAATAAACCAAGGGTGTATTATTACTTTCTAATAGGATTGCCTACAGTTTTGATTTAAAGAGTGAATTCTCATCACATATTTAAAATGTAATTCAGCAAAGTTAATATGCAGCTTTCATAGACTGAATCTGTTGTGTCTCATAATACACAATTATAACTAGGGTTTAGGTTTTTATAACAAATTTAATCGTAAAACTTGTTATTCAGATGTGGTTCAGAGATACTGGTCAAAAATATCCTTTAACAATCAGAACATCAAATTCCACAGGCATAGTTGATAAAGGGAAAAGTCAACAATGGCAGGAGGCTATTCCAAACATATGAAAAAGGAGAAAAAAGCCCTTTAAAACAATTTTTCGTGAAATAAACCAAGAGAAATATGTCCTAGAGGAAACAGCAGACTCTCTCAAGGGTAACAGTTACTGAGGACAGGCCGAATGCCCAAATTAGAATCCCTGTTCTGGGCAAGTATTTCCTTAAAAACCCCCAGCCTTATCGACATGGACACATTTTTCGTTGTTGTTCAGTCGATAAGTCGTGTCCGACTCTTTGCACTGCAGCTCGCCAGGCTTCCCTGCCCCTTACCATCTCCTGGAGTCTTCTCAAACTCATGTCCATTGATATGGTGATGCCGTCCAGCCATCTCACTCTTTGTTGCCCCCTTCTCCCCCTGCCCTCAATCTTTCCCAGCATCAGTGTCTTTTCTAATAAGCTAGGCTCTTCGCATCAAGTGGCCGAAGTATTGGAGCTTTAGCATCAGTTCTTCCAGTGAATATTCAGGATGGATTTCCTGTAGGATTGACTGGTTTGATCTCTTTGCAGTCCAAGGGACTTCCAAGAATCTACTCTAGCACCACAGACACACTGCTGTAATTAAAACAGATAACTAATAAGGACCCACTGTATGGCACAGGGAACTCTATTCAGTACTCTGTAATGATCTTTATGGGAAAAGAATCTAAAAATGAGTGAATGTGTGTGTGTATGTAACTGATTTACTTTGGCTTCCCAGGTGGTACTAGTGGTAAAGAACCCACCTGCCAATGCAGGAGACATAAGAGATGCAAGTTCAATCCCTAAGTTGGGAAGATCCCCTGGAAAAGGTCATGGCAACCCACTCCAGTATTTATTCTTGCCTGGAGAATTCCGTGGACTGAGGAGCATAGCGGGCTACATACAGTCCATGGGGTTGCAAAGAGTCACACACAACTGAGCAACTAACACACATCCAACTGATTAACTTTGCTGTACAGCAGAAATTAACACAGCATTGTAAATCAGCTATACTCCAATAAAATTTAATTTAAATAAAAAGTAAAAGCTCCATCCCGTCTCTTTGTCTCCTGCATCCCCTAAGAAACCTCTTGGGAATGCCAGGTTGCTGGAAGAACCTGATTTGAAAACCACAATTTTAGGCAGTGCTTAAAGCAGCATTAAATTGTGAACCAAAAGCTACTGCACTCTTCAGCAAAGACTAGTTACTTGTAGATAGCCAGCTGGAATTTGGGAAACTTAATTCTTTTGTCCTTAATGACAAAAGACAGTCTTTAATTCCATAGTTGCAAAGTCTAAGATTTCAGCTATGTTGATTAATACAGAGTTCCTACTTTTTGAGCCTTTTAAGAATATTTTTTCCAAAGATACAAATAACTTTTTTCCCTAATGAGAAATGTAATAAAGTGCCCACAATAAAAGTAAATACTTAGACCAGGGCTAACCTGTCTCTGTACTAACATTTTGCACCAAGCCTGTCCTGTGCATCATAGGATGTTTAGCAGTATCCTGGCCTCCTCCTAGTCATGACCATCAAAAACGTCTCCAGACATTGCCAGGTGCCCTAGGGGTTCCGGGGAAAGTCACACTCCATGGAGGATTGCTGATTTAGACACACCAGAAAAATATCAAAAAAGTAAAAGCCACCCAGCTTGCAGACTTTGAGTTCATGGAATGCAGAGGAGGGCTTGGAAATAGAGGTGGAGCTAAAAACCACAGCTGGCACGAGCCCTTGGATTTTGAAATACCGTTGAGCAGGGATCCATGAGACGTAGGAATCATCTGTTGTGAGTGTGTCCGCTTTAGAGAGGGTAATGGAGACAACTCTCAGATCAGGTACCTCCTGAAAGATCTGGGATACATCAACACACAGGATTAAAGTGTATAGACTGCCCCTCTTCACGCGATGCACAGCTTGCCCGAGTCGGGCCCATGCGTGCTTTCTCTCTGAGTCTAGTGATATATATACTGCAAGCTGTCAGGATAAATGGGCTTCCCTGTTGGCTCAGCCAGTAAAAACAAAATCTGCCTGCAGTGCAGACCTGGGTTCGATTCCTGGGTTGGGAAGATCCCCTGGAGGAGGAAATTGCAACCCACTCCAGTATTCTTGCCTGGAAAACTCCATGNGACTCATTTCCAACGTGTAGGAATTTACAAGATCATTTTCATCACAGGCCATATACGAGCGCCTTTTCTGTTGGATTGTCTCCCGCATCAATGACATTATTGCAGTCAAGAACTCAGACACCACCATCCATGGCAAGAACACTGTTATTGGTGTCTTGGATATCTATGGCTTTGAAATCTTTGACAACAACAGGTAAACTGGAGAAGATACTAAAAACCCTATTGTTCTGTTGTTGTTTTTTTGAAATTTGTTTGAGCCTGATTGATTCCTTTTCTTGCAGCTTTGAGCAATTCTGCATCAATTACTGCAACGAGAAGCTCCAGCAGCTGTTTATTCAGCTGGTCCTGAAGCAAGAACAGGAGGAGTACCAGCGGGAAGGGATCCCCTGGAAGCATGTGAGTGGATCATGATAAAGCCAACTTCTAGCATCCTAGGGGTCTACTGATCTCCTTGGGTGCTTGAAACACAGCACCCCTTAGCTTTCCTTTTGGGGTATGTACATACAACTCATTTTCAGGGTTGACAGGTGGAGTTTCTCTAATTTGATCAACTCTCTGTTTGGGACCCAGAAAAGGCTGAGTTAAAATCAGTAAACTTATGTTCACCTGATTGCTGATACCCCATCGGGTTTTGTTTTGTTTTTCTTTCTAATTTTATTGAGATATAGTTGACATATAGCACTGTATAAGTTTTGGAGGAGAAAATGTCAACCCACTCCAGTATTCTTGCCTGGAAAATTACAAGGCCAGAGGAGCCTGGTGGGCTACAGTCCATGGGGTCACAAAGAGTCAGACACAACTTAGCTACTGAGCGTGCTTGCATGCACTGTGTAAGTTTACATTGTCCCAGTGTAGCAATTTGACTTAACGCACATCATGAAATGATTACCACGAGTTTGGTGAATATTCATCATCTTATATAGCTAGAAAAGAAAAAAGTATTTTACACTGAAGTAGAGTTGGTTTATAAAGTTGTGTTAATTTCTGCTATAGAGCAAAGTGATTCAGTTATACATATGTGCATTTTTAAGAAATCCTTTCCCGTTATGGTTCATCATAGGCTATTGAATCCAGTTGTCTGTGCCACACCATAAGAACACATGGCTTTTGGACTCACATCTGTCTGTCTGACTTTAGCATCCTCTACACGTTATTCATAGCAGCAGCTTTTGCCTTCAGTGGACAGAACTTGGCTTCCTAGTAGAGTTTCCTGTCCTTCCTTCTTTCTCTTTTTGGCTCTTATTCCTCTTTTTTTTTCCTTCCTCTACTTCGTAAACTCGGTGGCACTTTGCTGTCTTTGGTCAGGGAAGTCCATGTTCCCAGAAGCCAGGGCATGAAGACAGCTGTGATAACTCTGACTTCCGTTTAGTCTCCGTCTTGTAGCACGAGTTTCCACCTCTCTTCACGCGGCTCTCTGGGAACTTTGTAGCTGTCACTAGTCTGATAAGATGTAGGCAGACAGTTCGACTGATGCAAGGTGCAATCCCATAGATCCCAGCTAAAACCAGGACCGTTAGACTTCCCGCTCTCGAAAGAAACGGAACCTTGTCATTTTCTTTGAAATTTTTATTATTAAAAAATTTTGAGAACAGACTTAAAAAATTCAAAACCTTCTGAGTTTCCTTTTATTTCTGTGTTTATCCTTTTGCCAAGTATAAACAATGAAGTCCATATTTGTTTTCTGATACTCACTGTAAAGCAGTAAATACCTATTTGAAATGCTGTTTTTAAATTACTTTTATATTCCTTCCTACCTTCTTACTTGCTATCTTCTCTCATTTGGGAAAAGTAGATACTGGAAACATACATATATATTATATATAATTACATATTTTATATCTTATATATGTATATATATGGTATAATAACTAGCTTTCAGCTTTAAATTTCTTCTTTGCCTTCCATTGTGTTATATATTAGAATACCATAAAAAATTTTGTTCAAATATATTAGTATAAATATTACCTATTTATAAATAAACCAAGGGTGTATTATTACTTTCTAATAGGATTGCCTACAGTTTTGATTTAAAGAGTGAATTCTCATCACATATTTAAAATGTAATTCAGCAAAGTTAATATGCAGCTTTCATAGACTGAATCTGTTGTGTCTCATAATACACAATTATAACTAGGGTTTAGGTTTTTATAACAAATTTAATCGTAAAACTTGTTATTCAGATGTGGTTCAGAGATACTGGTCAAAAATATCCTTTAACAATCAGAACATCAAATTCCACAGGCATAGTTGATAAAGGGAAAAGTCAACAATGGCAGGAGGCTATTCCAAACATATGAAAAAGGAGAAAAAAGCCCTTTAAAACAATTTTTCGTGAAATAAACCAAGAGAAATATGTCCTAGAGGAAACAGCAGACTCTCTCAAGGGTAACAGTTACTGAGGACAGGCCGAATGCCCAAATTAGAATCCCTGTTCTGGGCAAGTATTTCCTTAAAAACCCCCAGCCTTATCGACATGGACACATTTTTCGTTGTTGTTCAGTCGATAAGTCGTGTCCGACTCTTTGCACTGCAGCTCGCCAGGCTTCCCTGCCCCTTACCATCTCCTGGAGTCTTCTCAAACTCATGTCCATTGATATGGTGATGCCGTCCAGCCATCTCACTCTTTGTTGCCCCCTTCTCCCCCTGCCCTCAATCTTTCCCAGCATCAGTGTCTTTTCTAATAAGCTAGGCTCTTCGCATCAAGTGGCCGAAGTATTGGAGCTTTAGCATCAGTTCTTCCAGTGAATATTCAGGATGGATTTCCTGTAGGATTGACTGGTTTGATCTCTTTGCAGTCCAAGGGACTTCCAAGAATCTACTCTAGCACCACAGACACACTGCTGTAATTAAAACAGATAACTAATAAGGACCCACTGTATGGCACAGGGAACTCTATTCAGTACTCTGTAATGATCTTTATGGGAAAAGAATCTAAAAATGAGTGAATGTGTGTGTGTATGTAACTGATTTACTTTGGCTTCCCAGGTGGTACTAGTGGTAAAGAACCCACCTGCCAATGCAGGAGACATAAGAGATGCAAGTTCAATCCCTAAGTTGGGAAGATCCCCTGGAAAAGGTCATGGCAACCCACTCCAGTATTTATTCTTGCCTGGAGAATTCCGTGGACTGAGGAGCATAGCGGGCTACATACAGTCCATGGGGTTGCAAAGAGTCACACACAACTGAGCAACTAACACACATCCAACTGATTAACTTTGCTGTACAGCAGAAATTAACACAGCATTGTAAATCAGCTATACTCCAATAAAATTTAATTTAAATAAAAAGTAAAAGCTCCATCCCGTCTCTTTGTCTCCTGCATCCCCTAAGAAACCTCTTGGGAATGCCAGGTTGCTGGAAGAACCTGATTTGAAAACCACAATTTTAGGCAGTGCTTAAAGCAGCATTAAATTGTGAACCAAAAGCTACTGCACTCTTCAGCAAAGACTAGTTACTTGTAGATAGCCAGCTGGAATTTGGGAAACTTAATTCTTTTGTCCTTAATGACAAAAGACAGTCTTTAATTCCATAGTTGCAAAGTCTAAGATTTCAGCTATGTTGATTAATACAGAGTTCCTACTTTTTGAGCCTTTTAAGAATATTTTTTCCAAAGATACAAATAACTTTTTTCCCTAATGAGAAATGTAATAAAGTGCCCACAATAAAAGTAAATACTTAGACCAGGGCTAACCTGTCTCTGTACTAACATTTTGCACCAAGCCTGTCCTGTGCATCATAGGATGTTTAGCAGTATCCTGGCCTCCTCCTAGTCATGACCATCAAAAACGTCTCCAGACATTGCCAGGTGCCCTAGGGGTTCCGGGGAAAGTCACACTCCATGGAGGATTGCTGATTTAGACACACCAGAAAAATATCAAAAAAGTAAAAGCCACCCAGCTTGCAGACTTTGAGTTCATGGAATGCAGAGGAGGGCTTGGAAATAGAGGTGGAGCTAAAAACCACAGCTGGCACGAGCCCTTGGATTTTGAAATACCGTTGAGCAGGGATCCATGAGACGTAGGAATCATCTGTTGTGAGTGTGTCCGCTTTAGAGAGGGTAATGGAGACAACTCTCAGATCAGGTACCTCCTGAAAGATCTGGGATACATCAACACACAGGATTAAAGTGTATAGACTGCCCCTCTTCACGCGATGCACAGCTTGCCCGAGTCGGGCCCATGCGTGCTTTCTCTCTGAGTCTAGTGATATATATACTGCAAGCTGTCAGGATAAATGGGCTTCCCTGTTGGCTCAGCCAGTAAAAACAAAATCTGCCTGCAGTGCAGACCTGGGTTCGATTCCTGGGTTGGGAAGATCCCCTGGAGGAGGAAATTGCAACCCACTCCAGTATTCTTGCCTGGAAAACTCCATGGACAGAAGAGCCTGGTGGGCTACTGTCTTTGGGGTTGCAAAGAGTTGGACGTGACTGAGTGACTAACACTTTCACAGTTTCATCAGAAGAAACAGGTGTAGAAGAGGATTATTATATATACCTTGTATGTCTTGAAGTAAAGATTCAGAAGTTGTTTATAACTTTTTTTCAGCTTGTGGAAGCAAATGAAAAGTGTATTCTTACCCTTTATGGATCCTTATATCTGATAATTAAAATTTTTATATTGTACCCTGAAAAAATATGTTAGATCCATGTATGCTTTTTAACTTTTGGGAAACTGGAGAAGACACTCTGACAATTTGGTCAGCCAGGGTCATGTAACTAAAAATGCAAGTTCTGTGTAACACCTTAACTTCATCAAGTTAGGTATCAAATAATACTTTCAGGTTATTTGTGGGCACCTAGTGGAATATGGCGGAGAAGGCAATGGCAACCCACTCCAGTACTCTTGCCTGGAAAATCCCATGGACGGAGGAGCCTGTAGGCTGCAGTCCATGGGGTCGCAAAGAGTCAAACACAACTGAGCAACTTCACATTCACTTTTCACTTTCATGCATTGGAGAAGGAATGGCAAACCCACTCCGGTGTTCTTGCCTGGAGAATCCCAGGGACGGCGGAGCCTGGTGGGCTGCCATCTGTGGGGTCGCACAGAGTCGGACACGATGGAATCGACTTAGCAGCAGCAGCAGCAGCAGTGGAGTATGGGGGCTTCCCTGGTGGCTCAGACAGTAAAGAATTTGCCTGCAATGCAGGAGACCTGAGTTCAATCCCTGGCTTGGGAAAATCCCCTGGAGGAGGGCATGGCAACCCACTCTAGTAATTCTAGCCTGGAGAATCCCCATGGACAGAGGAGCCTGGCGGACCACAGTCCATGGGGGTCACAAAGAGTTGGGACATGACTGAGTGATTCAGCACAGCACAGTGGAATATGGGTCTTGTGATTAACAGCCAACAGATTGAGAGTATGAGGAGTAAGGTTAGGTGCAGGGTATGAAGACAGGATTAAAATAAGACTTAGTGAAGGAAGAAACATTATCTACTTTATAATTTTCACCTTGAGCTGTACAGTAAGTCCCCTCCTAGTTGCAAACTTTTAAAAATGCAAACGTTCATGCCAGCCCCTGTGTGCCAGCTACTGTACTACTGTACTTTCAAGGTACTATACTATAAGGTGAAAAATGTTTATTTTTTGTGTTTGTTCATTTTTTATGTGTGTATTATTTATGCGAAGAATATTATGAACCTATTACAGAACAGTACTATAAAGCCAATTGTGTTAGCTGGGTACCTCGGTTAACTTTGTTGGACTTACAAACAAAGTCCACTCAGAGTGGAACTCATTCATGTGTAGGGGACTTACTGTTTTCATTTAAGGGAATTAAAAAAAATCTCGACCAAGCTGTGCAGCCTGTGGGATTTCAGTTCCCTGACCAGAGATTGAACCAGGGCCATGGCAGTGAAAAGTGCCAAATCCTAACCACTGGACCACCAGGGAATTCCCAAGACAAAATGTTCTATGATACAAAGTCAATAAATGCATCTTTTAAAAAACCTCTGTTAGAACATGTACTCATTTTAGCATTGAAGGTTTTAGTCACTCAGTCATGTCCCATTCTTTGTGACCCCATGAACTGTAGCCCACCAGGCTCCTCTGTCCATGGGATTCTCCTGGCAAGAATACTGGAGTGGGTTGCCATTTCCTTCAGGGGATCTTCCCAACCCAGGAATCGAACCCGTGTCTCCTGCATTGCAGGCAGATTCTTTACCATCTGAGCCACCAGGGAAGCCTCATTGATTGTGATTTACATATTTGACATCAAGTGACTTGAACTCCTGATGCGCATGGAGGCACTGGTGTTACACCTGGTCCCAGTTCCATTTGTAATTGGCTCTTTGCTGTGTCCTCCAGATTGATTACTTCAACAATCAGATCATCGTGGACCTGGTGGAGCAGCAGCACAAGGGGATCATTGCCATCCTGGATGACGCCTGCATGAACGTCGGCAAAGTCACTGACGAAATGTTCCTAGAAGCGCTTAACAGTAAACTGGGCAAACACGGTCATTTTTCCAGCCGCAAGGTACCGTGTATAATGAGAACATCCTCTCATTTTGATCTGTACGATTTTCCTCATTGTTTGATAGAATCAAATGAATTTTTGTGTTGGGGTACAAGAATGTCCACATGAGTATGAAAGGCCATAAACATCCCTGAAATGATTTATTGCTGTGGATAAATTGTGCCTCTCTGGTTTATTGGGATGATGATGTTGTTGCTGTTAACTCTAGACAACCCAACGGACTGCAGCACGCCAGGCTTCCCTGTCCTTCACCCTCTCCTGGAGCTTGCTCAAACTCATGTCCGTCGAGTCAGTGATGCCATCCAGCCATATTATGTGTCATCCCCTTCTGCTTTCAGGGTCTTTTCTGATGAGTCAGCCCTTCGCATCAGGTGGCCAAAGTATTGGAGCTTCAGCATCAGTCCGTTCAATGAATATTCAGGGTTGATTTCATTTAGGATCACCTGATTTGATCTCCTTGTTGTCCAAGGGACTCTCAAGGGTCTTCTTCAGCACCACAGTTCAAAAGCATTAATTCTTTGGTGCTCAGCCCTCTTTATGGGATGATGTGATTGATAAAAATCATAATGTCCAGGAGAGGGCGCTCTAGACTACTCAATTTGCTAGAACTAGGAAACATGAACACAATTCTTTAGAAAGCATGATGTCATTTATAACCAATAGGTACAGAGAACTTGTTCATGTGCTAGAATTTTGCCCCTGCATCCGATAATTATGGCACTGGAAGTAGCTTTTGTCCATGACTTTTTACTGTAATCCTCAGTTATAAAAATACAGTACGCATACTCTGCTCTAGTTCTTCAGAGTATGAGACGTTCTTGAAAACGAGAAATTCTAGCTGAAATTCTCATGTTACGAGGAAACTCATTCCTTAAATAAATGGATGTCCTTTTTAACTCCCTATTTTTCACATTCTAAAAATGTTACAAACAGATCATATTGCTATGATAATTGGTGGCAGTTGTTATCAGACCTTTGTGCTATGCCTTGCATATGGTATGTTTGCGTATGGTATTTGTCCTAGGAGAGACACACCATTATCCCCAGGTGTTCTCTATAAATACAGGCTTGTCCAACAACCATAAGCTGAAGGAGAAACAGGCCCTGTGCTTCTTCACTTCCATGAAGAAAGGGGCAAACGTTTCTGCTCCTCCATAATTCCATGTAAGTCTATGACACACTGCCATTTTTTAGTATGGATAAATCTATATTCTAACTTTGTCCCTTTTGACATTATGTAATCAGAACAGTAAGATTCCACAGTTAGCTAGAGAAAGCACAAATCGTCAAGAAATAGATTACTGGCTGATATTTATTTTAGACCAGTTTATTTCTAAAACATTCTCCTTGGTCTGTTACTGAAGGCTAACTTGTAGCCTGCTCTAAGTTGGCTTTCAGATACTATGATCTTATTAATTTTTACTTTTGGCCACACTGCATGGCACGGGGAATCTAGTTCCCCGACCAAGTATGGAACCTGCACCCCCTGCATTGGAATCTCGGAGTCTTAACCTCTGGACCACCAGGGAAGTCCCTATAGTCTGATCTTTGACATTAGTATTCCAGCTATTCTTCCAGTCATTTCCCGTTTATAACACAAATACTGAATAAGTGCCTCTCATTTTCCAGGTACAATCGTGACGGCTGGGGACAGAACAGTAAGCAAAGTTAGAAGCCACATGAATTATTTAGAGTGATACTTTTAAAGATGGCACAGTGACAGGGGCAAATGTCCCATCTGTGAGGGGCTGGGTGAAAATGTCCTTTATAATCATAATTGAGATTTTGGAGATTCACCTGGTATTATGTCTACCACATGGTAGACAATCCTTGTTTCTCAAATTGAATTGGATTGGTCACGATCATACCAAATAAATCTTAGGAAATATTGAATTCTGAACTGAAACGGGCAACTCTGCATATGATTAGATAAACACCTATGATTCTCATGTGAGAAATCGCTTCGTTTTGTTATGTTTCACCTTGGCCATTTATGTACCTGAATGTATCAACCAGTTATTTAAAGGAGAAGCTGTTCGTGCAGTGCTTAAAAGCAGTAACTCCTGACTTGATAGGCTAAGTAGTCATTTATCTGTGAAGATGGACATTTTCTTTTCTTTTTTTTAATGTGGGAGCCTAGGTTTTCCCAGCTCTCAGACCAGGTGGCTCCCTTCTCCCTCAGACACATCTTGAGATGGACATTTTTTGTGTCTTCTTTTCTGGGATTTTTGCCTAATGAGGGAAAGAAATGAAATAACCAAGCTGTCAGGATATTTTCATCACTGTGAACCTTTCTTTTAAATAAATGCTATTATCCTGTATGTCACAGCAGGTATTTTAATTCATTATTGGTTACTAATGATTAACTACTTTTATTGGCAGGTTAAAGAAGAGGTTTCTGGTTTGTGTTTATTTAGGAGCTAAACTGGAAAATCCCATGGATGGAGGAGCCTGGTGGGCTGCAGTCCATGGGGTTGCTAAGAGTCGGGCACGACTGAGCGACTTCACTTTCACTTTTCACTTTCATGCATTGGAGAAGGAAATGGCAGCCCACTCCAGTATTCTTGCCTGGAGAATCCCAGGGACAGAGGAGCCTAGTGGGCTGCCGTCTATGGGGTCGCACAGAGTCAGACACGACTGAAGCGACTTAGCAGCAGCAGCAGCAGCAGGAGCTAAACTATTTGTCATGCATTAAAGTTATGCAGAGGCAGACAGATGATCCAATAAACTATAAAATTAGTGTTAAAAGTATTGTTAATGTGTAAAGTTGAACTATAAATAGGTTTTATTATTTTTTTTAAAGTAAAGAAAAATCTAAAAAGTTCTGCGTTTAGATCAGCTAAGAATTTGCAGTATCTAAATGTAAGAATATTCAATTAGTATAGAGGTCTCTTGAGACCTTTTCCTTTGGGAGTTTTATAAGTAGAAGGGTTTTGTAAAAGTGGTTGATAAGAGAGAGGGAAGGAGAGAGGAATTAAATATTTCAGAGGCCCCTCTGAATGTTAGATGCTTTGTTCTCCATAGTTGGTTTAACCTCTAGAACAACTCTGCAATAAGTGATTACTGAAGGAAAGAAACCATGTAGATGGTAGAGACAAGACTGCAACCTCAGAAGTCTGACTCTAACTTCCTGTAATCAGTAATTTGTTGAATTAATAGACTAATTATTCCCTTAACAGTCTACATCCACAGAGAACCCGCCATCCCGGTTGGGGTTGTTATCTAACATGACAAGCCAAGTGATGTTTCTATGTAACCATACTCAATGCTTATGGATTCTTTTTGTTTTTTAATTTTTTTTTAATGTTGACCATTTTTAAAGTCTTTATATTGCTTCTGTTTTATGTTTTGGGGTTTTTTTTTTTTTTTTTTGGCTGTGAGGCACTATGGAATCTTAGCTCCCCAACCAGAGATCAAACCCACATCTCCTGCATTGGAAAGTGAAGTCTTAACCACTGGACTGCCAGGGAAGTCCCAATAGTTATGGATTCTTACACATCCGCTTTTGAAGCTAAAGAATATCAAGTGATCCTTTATAGGGTGGTCAAAGAATCTCGGTGCTTCTGTAATAAGGAAATTGCAGAAACTTATAGAGATCCAGGGCTCTATAAAAAAAACTGCCTTCTGAGAGAGGTCCTCTTCAGTGAGAAACAGCTGCAGAAGGTTGACCTGTGAAGCAGTAGACCTGGAGTCCCAGCTTAGCAGAAGACGGGTGAGCCAGGCTGATGTATACATAGCCGAGTACAGACATGGCATTTTGCCCCAAGGACTCTTCCCAGAGCTACTGCTTATCAGCTACAGGACCTTGGGCCAGTTACCTAACCTGTTTTTGGCTTAGTTTTCATGTATGTAAAAGAGAAGCCATAATCCTTAGTTTAAATAGCAGTTTTGAGTATTGAATGAGATAGCCATGCGTAGAAGATGGCAAATCCTCAGAATGGTCTTCTTTAAGTGGGACATGGAGGAGAGAGAGGCTCTATCATTCCAGGTTGGCTGGGCTGTGTTAACAGCTGAGATTTAATTGTCACAGACAGCAGAAGTCTATTTCTCTCCCAGGGTCCCAGACTTCTCCCATCTTCAGGCTCTTCCATCCCCTCAGGACTATCCTTCTATGCATCCAACTAGTGGGAGGTGAGAAAAAAGTACAGAGGAGAATCACCCACTTCTTACCAGCTTTGACCTTGAAGAGCCTTATCCCCTCAGACTCACCTTCCATTGTCCAGAGCCTAGTCACCCGGCCATTCCCAGTCACCGAGGTGGCCAGGAAATGCAGTCTGGCTCTGTGCACTTCAGGGGGAAAAGTTCTCAATCTTTGCCACCTTTGCCAAATTAAATAAACCCTCACACTCTGGGACTTCATTCATAATGATAATTTATGACATGATTATCCTCTCCTATTAAGTTGGAATATATTTTTAGAAAAATGAAAATGTCTGTTTTCAAGATCATCTCCTTCCTTCTTGATTTCTTAGCTCTGCGCCTCGGACAAAATCCTGGAGTTTGATCGAGATTTTCGAATTCGACATTATGCAGGGGACGTTGTGTGAGTATCTCACTCTGGTGCCTGACGTGGTGGTTTGCATGCAGCCTCACTGCAGAAGATACAATCAAAGGAAATAGAAATTATTTTCCTATTCGTTTGCATTTTCCAGCCATTTCTGGTGGCAATATATTTTAATTTCTTCACTTAAAACATTGGCATAGCTTCATTCATTCCTTGCTTTTCAAACATTTGTTAAAGACACATCATGTGTGGCCATACACAGTTTGTGGCATAGTTGACATTTGGTCAGCATCAACTGATGGTTAAATAAACCAGTATGTTAGGAATTGGGATAGAAAGATGAGTAACATGGACTATGCCCTGATGAAGTTAACAGCTTAGTGGAGGATGCAGGCAGATACATGATAAGTCATTATAAATGAAAGTGAAAGTGAAGTTGCTCAGTCATGTCCGACTCTGTGCAACCCCATAGATAGGGGCCCACTGTCTCTGGGATTCTCCAGGCAAGAACACTGGAGTGGGTTGCCATTTCCTTCTCCAATGCGTGAAAGTGAAAAGCAAAAGAGAAGTCGCTCAGTCATGCCTGACTCTTAGCGACCCCATGGACTGCAGCCTACCAGNCACCCATGGCAGATTCATGTCAATGTATGGCAAAACCAATACAATATTGTAAAGTAAAATAAATTAATTTTTTTTAAAACCTCTAGAATCGTAAGATAATATGGTTCAAAATTATCACCCCCATCTGCCAAACTAGCCGTTCGCACCGGGATGGCACAATTTCCCCCTTTTTCTGGTGCTGTTTCCAGATTCCAGAATCCCAAAGAGGGAAGATCCAGTGATATACAGATGCCTGCCCCTGATCACTCAGGCCACACTCACCAGGTGCCCTCTTACAGCCAGATCCACATAGCTGCAGGGCTGGACTTAGAGGCCACGCAGGGCAGCCACTGTTTCATAGATGGAGACATTTATGCATGTGTGCTATTCCTTCCCAGCATCAGACAGCAAGTTTACCGAATAGCTGAGACAGTACCTAGGTGTTCAGACTCCCAGTCCAGAGAGCTAGCCGGCCCCATAGAGGAATATGTGATGCCACCGATTCCCCTTTTGTCTCTCCTTAAGCCTTTCAACCCTTTTCTAGATTTTTACTGGATGTCTTCTATGTGCCCAATAGTTTATAAAGTATGGTCCTTGCCCATAAAAAGCTTTCCATGTAAGATACATACTTACATGTGTGGGTTTGTGTGTGTAATAACACACAGTATTAACACACATACGTGTATGTGTGTGTGTGTGTGTGTATATATATATATATATACACACACACATATATATGCTGTGCTTTGTCACTTAGTCATGTCTGACTGTTTGCAACCTCATGGACTGTAGCTTACCAGGTTCCTCTGTCCATGGGAATTCTCCAGGCAAGAGTACTTGAGTGGGTTGCCATGCCCTCTCCAGGGGATCTTCCCAACCCAGGGATCAAACCCAGGTTTCCCACGTTTCAGGCAGATTCTTTTCCATCTGAGCCACTGGGGAAGCCCAAGAATACTGGAGTGGGTAGCCTATCCCTTCTCCACAGGATCTTCCCGACCCAGGAATCGAATTGGGGTCTCCTGCATAGAAGGCGGATTCTTTACCAGCTGAGCGGGGAAGCCCCATGTAGATGTAGGTGTATACACATACACACATTCGTATATGTATATATTGATACAACAAAAGATGGTTGAAAATAATTTACATGTGAGTAATAACGTGTTTTCAAAATAAGCAAATACCTTTAACTGTGTGTGATAAACCCAGATAGGTGGATGCTGATCGTTAGGTGCTAGGAATTATTTTTCTAGGAAAAAGTGGGAAGGATGCTAGAAAGATTCAGGAACTAGCACCTTAGCCCGTTTGACTGGAGTGTATCCTTTTGGTGACATAGAGAAGTAGAAACACCTAGAAGAGTAGATTGAGATCAAATCACAATGAGTCTAAAAGGTCAGAACAAGGACTTTGAATTGTAAGGGTCTGATGATATATTAAGAGTCAGATGACTTTAAGGATTCAATCAAAAGTGACTTGAAGGTAATAGGAAGAAGACCAAGGTTGGAGGAGGCAAGGAAGTTATTTTGGACCTGGTGGCCTAAAACTGTACCCATGGGCAGCACGAAGCTTTCTTGCAGAAAGAAACACAAGCGGCTGGAACAATATAAGACTGGTGAGGCGTTAGAGATCGGAGAATTGTCTACAGTAAGGGTCCCCGACCTCTGGGGTCTAATGCCTGAGGATCTGAAGCGGAGCTGATGTAATAATAATAGAAACAGAGTGCACAGTGAATGTCATTCAGTTGAATCATCCCCAAACCATCCCCTACCCCCCACCCCAGCCCATGGAAAAACTGTCTTCCACAAAACCAGTCCCTGGTGCTGAAAAGCTTGGGGACCACTGGTCTACAGTGATGTGACTGTCCAGGAAGAAAATACAGTCAGGCAAGATAGGAGAGCTATAGGGAGCAGCCTCCTCCAGAGTTACTATTTCCTTAACCTGTCTTGATCACATAGAATCACCCTGTACTGTTACCCCCTCCCCACAATTTTCTCCCTCTGGATCCATGCCAGTGACTGCAGCAGGGCAGCCCCTTGCCCACCAGCTGCAAGTTCACTTTGAGACCTTACTGACATCCTGACCTCCACACCGTGAATACTGACCTTTTCATTTCCTCCCAACAACTCCACGCATGTGCCTGCTTCCACGCCTTCGTTTAATGCGGCCCTGTGTAATCTGCCTTCCTCTTTCTCTTCTGCTTATCCCAATCTCACCATCCTTTGCAGTTCTCCTTGGATCTTTTCTCCCACCCCGAACACAGTGAGCGAGCCTTAGGCAAGTCATCTCACCTCCCCACGGATGAGGCTCTTAGATCCTGTACGTTGCCGTTTTGCTTTTATCTTAGGAATATGGACTGGCACACACAGCTGTCTTTTTAAAAGTCAGCATCTCGAGGTAAGCCACAAACCCATGGAGTGATGATCTGAGTCATAGTGTTGGCATTGATGTTTGGCCTCCTTTTGAGGGACAGAAACATCACCCTGTCTGTAGAGTAGGTAAATTTGATATTCTTTAACTCAGAACTGGGTGGACTCGCATTATACATGATTGACAGCATTATTTCACAGTAGAAAGGCTTTTAGACTTCTAGAAAAGCTTAGAAATAGCTTTCGCTTGTGAATAATGTGTTTTCCGTGTTTCTTTTTTCTCAACTAGGTATTCTGTCATTGGTTTTATTGACAAAAACAAAGACACTTTATTTCAAGATTTCAAGCGCCTCATGTATAACAGGTAGGATTAAAATTTTATTAACCGTCTTTATATTTAGCTTGCTGACACGTATATTACATAATAGGTGTGCACATGACTGTTTCTATGTGACAATTTTTAAGAGTTTTCTGGCAATTTGTATACTTCTGTTTGATCATACTTAGGGAGTGAAATCATCTGTTACTTTATGATGATAAAATCTGTAAACTTAGGGCAGGGACCCTGTTACTAATAGAGCGTCCCTCAATTTCCCTTGGGTTTCCTCGGTTTCTCTCTTTACTGTTGCCATCCTTCTGGTCCCTGCCAGTGTACTCAGCAGTCGCCAGCCCAGGTCAGTGGTGAGGGGAGGATGTCAGGTAAGCTCTGGACCAGCCGAAAGCTTTACACAGTCTGATTCCCACTGCAGTGTCTTTGCCTCCAGCCAAGGGAACACCCTAATAACAGAGTGGCTGTCACGTCAGTGGTGATCAATGCAGAGAAGATAGAATCTTCTCACAACCCAATAAAAACGTGAAAACGTCATGGAGAAATAAAACCAAGCAAAGGATAGCAAGTTCACATCCAGTACAGATACTTTGGAAAGAAGGCTCATGAAGAAGAGAAGCTTTCTAGCCAACTGCTTCTTTTGGTTAAAGTGTTATCATCGCCCATGTATTAAGTCAGCTCAGCCCACTGGCCAGTAGGTCATCAAAGATATATGGAGCATCTCTGAGCCACACATTCCTCTATGCTCTTGGGGTTCAGCTATTGAAAAAACTTGGACCAAGTCCCTGCCCTCCTGAGATCTTTTATTCTAATGGAGATGACAGTTAATGATAAAAGATGGAACTTTCAGCTAGTGTCAAGTGCTGTGAAGAAAAACAAAGTTAGGTGAGAGATTGCGGGTATAGACCAAGAAGGGCCATGGAGGTGTTACAGGTAGTGTGGTAGGAAAAGGCTCCTTAAAAGAAGGGTCATTTGAACTGAGCCCAGAGTGAAGGGTGAGTGCAAACCATGAGTATGGGGGAAAGCATTCAAAGAGAGAGAAAGACTAGTTCACCAAGATGCTAAGGTGGAAACGAGCATGGGTGTGTTGACCGCAGGAAGGTCAGTGTGGCTAAAATCAGTGAGGGGAGGGGAGAACAATCAGGAACGACTGCAGAGAGGTCCACAGGCCCAGCTCATAAAGAGTGCATGAGCCAGGTACAATGGGAAGCCATTGGAATGGATGATATGATGTCTGTTCTAAAGAAATCACCGGAACCGCGGTGTAAAACCCAGACTGTGAAGGGCAGGAGTAAACATGGGGAGACCAGGTAGGAGGCTGGTTTAGTGATCCAGGCTGAGACGTGGATGGTGGTGACAGAAAGGGAAAATGGTCCAAGTGGGTGATATTTTGAAAGTAGAACCAACAAGATTTGCTGATGGATAGAATGTGTGATGGGAAAACAAAACAGAAGTCAGAGACAATGGGGACGGGATGCTTGGTTGTGGGAAAGACGGAGGAGGTGCTCGTTCTGGGGGGAAATAAAGAGTACCGCTTCGAATATGTTTTGTGGGAGGTGTGTCCTGGACATCCATCCAAACAGGCAGTTGTATGCGTGCATCTGAGACTCAAAAGAGTAAAGGCAGGAACAGAGAGATAAATTCATGGTCGTCCGTCTGTTGATGGTACTAAAAGCAGTGTCCTGGGGGAGATTATCTAGAGTGAGCATAGACAAAAAATAAAAGAGAGAAGAGATGGAAGGATGAATCCCTGAGACACTCCACCATTTTGAGTCAAGCAGGAAAGGAGAAACTAGCGAAGGAAGCTGAGAGCATGCCTGTGAGTTAGGAAGGAAGCCAGGAATCCAGTGTCAGGGTGGCCAGGCCAAGTAAAACTGATCAGCTGTGCCAAACACCATCAAGAGCAGAGTAACGTGAGGAGCAAGATTCACCACTGGATTTGGTAACATGAAGGTCAATGGAACCCTGGCAACACTGACTTCAACAGCGTCATGAAGACAGATGTCTGACGGAAGTGGGTCAAGAGAATACAGAAAATGAGAATGAGGAGACGGTGGGTTTCGACCATTTTTTCCAAAAGGCTTTGCTATAAAGTGGTTCGTCTGTGTGGATGAAGCCTCCAGAAGCAGAGAGAGAGCCATCTACACTAGAAAGGCACAGAGGCGTGGGGTTCTGAGAGGGAACCCATGTAAGAACCGATTTGGGGAGGAGAGACTTTCAGAAAGGAGTTTCAGTGAGTGGCTTATCAGGGACGATGCACTCATTTTGAGGGAGAAACCAAAGAGTCTGGCATTGCTCTGTATAAACAATGTCAAAAAATCAAATTGGTAAAACGGCCTCAGTCGTCCCGGGGCAAAGTCAGGGCGTGTTGCCCTGGGGAGGCAGTCAGGCTGTGTACCAGGAAGCCGCACAGGGTGGCATTCATTGTGTGCTGCAGGCTAAGTCACTTCAGTCGTGTCCGACTCTTTGCGACCCTATGGGCTAACAGTCGACCAGGCTCCTCTGTCCATGGAGTTTTCCAGGCAAGAATACTGGAGTGGGTTTTTGTGCCCCTCTCCAAAGGATCTTCAGGACCCAGGGATTGAACGTCTCCTGCATTGGCAAGCAGGTTGTTTACCAGCGCCAGCCAGGAAGCCCAGAGGTTCGGCGCACTGAGAGCAGCGCCACCTTCTGGCGGTGGATTCTAGTAACCCCAGCTCACAGGACTAACGCAGAGACAGAACAGCGAGTGGACTTATTTCCAGCGGACAATCAGACAGTCCTAATGGTCTCGTGGTATGAAACACTTGCATTGTTTTACCAGGCTCTTCTTCCCTATTGGAAACCTGTCTGGGAAATTAAATAGAACGCTAGTTTATTAATTGACAGTGAAAAATATCATCCCAAGGATGCTTAGTGGCTTGGTAAGCCTGGGATCAGAACAAAGGAACTTAGATGAGTCTAGTAATTAAAAACATTTCATAGCAGGGATGGTCTTGCCAAAGGTATAAAAACATAAAAAGTTGCAGTTTATTGTATATATTGCCATAGTAGGAAAGGTCTTGCTTGTGGGAAGGAAAGCCTTGAAACCATTTTGATTAAAACTATCCTCTTAGTATTTAAATAGGCTGCCTTTGCCTCTGGATACTTTTTGATACTTCCATGGCTAAATGACCTCCATGAATTTTAATCCTTTCTTTATATCTGTTTAAAAAGTAATCCTTGGATCCCTAGTTCTGGAGCCTATACGTGCATGTATGCTTGCTCACGTGTGTGTAAAGGGAAGGAGACAGGAAGCAACCAGGTGCACGGGCCAGTCTTTCCCTCTCTCTCATTAGCCAGCTAAGTTCTGCCTTCTCTGTTACATATACTGAGTTTCTGATCAATAAGCTTTCCCCTTTAAGGGAAAAGCTCTTTTAAATATTTGAAAATTATGTTGACTTACCAACCTCAAAGTTCTTTCTCTTTGGAAACAATTGAACTTGTCTATTTTGATTCATTATACATCAATTCTACTGTTTGATGATATAATAATAATAAGAGGGACTTTCCTGGTGCCCCAGTGGCTAAGAGTCCCTGCTCCCAATGCAGGAGACCCGGTATGTTCCCTGGTCAGGGAACTAGATTCCACATGCTGCAACTAAAGAGCTGGCGCAGCCAAATAAAATAATAATAATAAACATCTTATTTCCTTCATTTCCAACATTCACGCCACCCTTCATTCTTTAGGTAGTGTCTAAACAAGGCCAAAAGTGAGCAGCGTAGAACTGGGGATAGAAACTGCATAGACCCAAAGACAGTGACTTTCTGTCTTTGACATGCATCAGGATTTTCAAAGTGCACACACTCTACTTTCTGGAAATTCTATTAATATTCCTTTGGTGTTAGAAAGGCATTCAGGCACCATGGGCACCAAAAACTGAGAACCATTGCCTCAAGTTCTCTCTGTGCTAAAGACTGGAATGGTAAAGTTAAGGAAAAGCAATATACATTTATGTGGTCATTTTTATTGGCATGTTATCTTTGGAAAATTATGGAATAGGACTAGAACGTAGTAAAACTGGGTCCATGAACCACAGATCATGCATTATTTTATAGCCACATTTGATGACAGTTGGCACGGCTTGCTGGCAACCGTCAGGGTCAGGAATATTTCTCTGCCTTCATTCACAGACTAGCCAGTCTTCACCTCACTGTTTATCTTCTTTGCTCTTGTCCATTCTGGCAGTTTGCTACTATTATTTAGAATCTCTATGTATGGAAATTTACTAGATGTTTGGGGAACCAACTCAATTTTCTCAATTTTATACCAGGAAAAGAAAAGAGGGCAAAATGATGACAGCAGTAGACACAATTACCAGAAAAGATCCATGTTAAGTTTCTTTTTCTATTCTCAACCCCCAATTAAGACAGAAAAAAATCTGACGAGAGAAGTTTTCAGAAAACAAGCAACATTTCGAATTCCAATTACTCTAAAATCAAAAGCACCAAGTGTTCTGTTAGTTTCAGGTATACAGCAAAGTGAATCAGTTATATATATACATATATCTGCTGTTTTCTAGATTTTTTTTCCCTTATAGATTGTTACAGAGCACTGAATAGAGTTTCCTGTGCTATACGCAGTAAGTCCTTGTTAGTTATCTGTGTTATAGATAGCAGTGTGTGAATGTCAATCCCAACATAACATTGTAAGTCAACTATACTCCCATAAAAAGTTATTTTAAAAAAATCAAAAGCACCCAAATGAAACAGGAAGAAAATCAGAGCCGAATAAGGACTATATCCCTTTTAGCCTGAAAACTGGCCTCAAGTTTCAGAATTGGATTGCAACCATCTTAGTGTCACGTCAATAAAATATTGGAGCTGCCAGCGCTACGTATAAGTATGGTCATAATTCAGCTGCAGTAAAGGGATTTACAATGTACAAGTGGTTATTTTCTGTTCCTATCTGTGTTTTTTGAGAGTCCTGGCTTTTTGTGGGGTATATTGTATGCATATTTGTGTCAATTAAAAGCTGCTCTCTTGAGGCGCACACAGAGAGAGCAGACTTGTGGGCCCATCAGGGGAAGGAGAAGGTGGAATGAATGGACAGAGTAGCGTTGGCATACCCTACCGTGTTTATAAAACAGCTGGCTGGTGGGCAGCTGCTGTATGATGCAGCGCGCTCAGCTTGCTGCTCTTTGATGACCAAGAGGGGTGCGATGGGGCTGGGTGGAAGGCACGTGTAAGAGGGAGGGGATATCTGTTTACATATAGCTGACTCACCCTGTTGCACAGCAGAAACTAACACATATACTCCAGTTTTTGAAAGAATGCTTTCCCTTTCCTGATTTCTGACGTGACCTCGAGGATCATTTTCCTGTGTGTGATTTGTTCTCATTCTTGTAACAATCACCAAAACCATTTGATTTTAGGTATATGGTATAAGAGCTATGGAAACCCTTAGAATATCCTATGTAATAATGACAATGTGGTCACTTAAAGAAATTTAAAGAATTTTTCGAAAGTGGCATGGTTTGGACACATCTTCTCATTTTATGGTGTGGTACCGCCCATTATATTCCCAGCCTGATTTTCTAGGTGGAATCATTTGCTCAATCAGGCCTAGTGAGTTGTATCTGCGGTGCAACTGTGGCTCCCAGGATACAGTTCAGCAGGAATGCTTAGCAATTCTTAATCCACTTATTTGACTGTAGCGTTCAAGCCACTCTTTCTGTGCTCCTCAGTTCAAATCCTGTGCTGAAGAATATGTGGCCTGAAGGCAAACTGAGCATTACAGAGGTGACCAAGAGACCACTGACCGCTGCCACCTTATTTAAGAATTCTATGATTGCTTTGGTAGACAACCTTGCATCAAAGGTAATTACTTTCATTTTAAAATACCCGTTTTAGTTCATGGATTCCCTCTTGACATTTGTTAATGAGAAAGATAGTATTTGCTTTTTAGGTAATTATAGTAAATCAAATTGAAGAACATGTATTTTAAATGAATGTTATAACAATTCTTAATATGTTTTTTTTTGTTTGTTTTTTAACATGGCTGGGTAAAACAGTTGTTTGTATCCCAGATGAATGATCTTCTTAAATTTAGGGCTTTTATATTGTTGTCATTAATGGGAAAGTCTTAATGTGATCTTAAAAAAATAAAAACCGTATACTACAGGTATAGTATGTGCCTGATAAAAGAAATTGTTAGCCCTGTGCTGAAGACAAGGTCTGGCTTTAAAAAAAAATCTTGAGTTAAATTGTCATGTACCATCCTTATAGTGTATCTGAATACAAATTACAGATAGAGTTTTAAGAGGAAGTTTAGTATTTAAGTGTTGTCCTTAGGCTGTTTTAAATAATTGAAAGAAAAAGATACTCTATGGGCCATCGTTCCTGCTTTTTATTGTTCCTTTGAGGTCTCATACTGTTTGATAACTTTAGTCTGAGATTTTTTTTCCCCTTGAAGAACAGATTTCTACTCTTAACTGCTGCTGTTGACAAGTTTGATAAATTAGGCAGCATTCTGGGGCTCATTATTTTTAGTTCCTTCATTTTTATCTTTCTCTCCTGGTGTTTTTCCAGTGTGTTTTTTCTTCTTCATTTTTATCTTTTTCTTTTAATCAACTTCCTCTCTAAAAATTTAAATCTATATTATTTTTGGTTACTTCACTGTGGATAAATTAGGCAAATCCCATAAGAATACATCTCTCCAGTAGCTTTCTGTTCTTCTCGTCAGGATTCTTTGGCCTCCGGTGACAACAAATAAGAACAGTGTGTTGGCTTGTATAATCAAACCTCCAGAAAGGCAGAGAGGGTTAAGGATACCAGAGCTGTAGACCTGAATACCCTTAAGACCCCTCCCCTTGTCCCTCAGCTTTTCTCTGCAAGTCAGCTTCAACCTGCCTCATCCAGCAAGAAAAGTGAACCTAGGAGAAAGGTGTGGGACATGAGAAAGAGAGTCGCACACAGAAGCTTATAGAATGTACTTGATAAAACACATTCATTGTAAATATATTGTTGGTAAAATACGTTCAGGTTCAGTTCAGTCGCTCAGGCGTGTCCGACTTCTTTGCGACCCCATGAATCGCAGCACGCCAGGCCTCCCTGTCCAAGTTAATTAACTAGAAAAGAATCATTTCTATTTTCACAATTTGGTAGTTCAGTGTTCATTTTTTAACATTTATCTATTTGTGGCTGTGCTGGGTCTTCATTGCAGCACGCAGATGCTCTTCGTTGTGCCCTGCAGGGTTTCTCTAGTTGCAGCACAGAGGGGCTTCGCTTGTTTGGAGCCACAGGCTCTGGGGCCTGTGGGCTCAGCAGCTGCAGCTCGTGGGCTCTAGAGTGCAGGCTCAGTAGTCACAGTGCATAGGCTTTGTTGCCCTGTAGCACGTGGGGTCTGAGTTCCTCGACCGCGTATCAAACCCGTGTCCCCTGCACTGGAAGCTAGACTC
>SJYA01002505.1:623352-641203 GCA_006410615.1 Neotragus moschatus
CGCCCCCGGTCCAAGATGCCAGCTGGAGCTTCTTCCTTTTTAAAGAGACTTCCTGGAAGCCTCATATAGTACTTTAGCTCCATCTCATTTGGTGTACTTAGTTGCCAGGGGAGCTGGGAAGTGCCTTTCATTCTGGTTAGCATTGCTCCCAGCTAGAAGTAAGCATTCTGTTTCAAAGTAGGGAAAAAGTACTGTCTATGAGGTAGGCAGCTAGCCTAGCAGTCTCTGCTACAGCTCCCCAATCTCTGTGTGTGTAGAGATAGGGAACGAGAGAGGGAGCAGGGACAAGCAGAAGAACAGAGACAACCCATCAGTCCAGAAAGCCAGTAAACCACAAAATCCATGTGACTCACCCTATTGCAGTGTTCATGTTACTGCCGTGGTCTGGAACTGAACCTGCAGTAACACCAAGGTTTTGCTGTGTTGTTCAGAGGAGGCATTATATCTAATTAATACTCTGCAGAAAGATTAAGAACAAAAAGGTAGATAAAGACATATCAAGCCCCCTCCCCCAAGAAAACTGGTGAAGGCAATATTAATGTGAGAGAACATAAAATTTACGGGGGAAATCTATTAAATACAGATAGACTAGTAATAATAAAAAGAAAATACTCAATAAAGCCGTTTTGAACTAGATACCTAACAATATAGCCATGATGGTACTTAAATTCTAAAAAGCAAAAAAAAAAAAAAAAAAGACCCAGAAAAATGTAAAAGGCGAAAAAGGCAAAATTGACAAGTTTACAATTCTAGAGGGAGATTTTAAACCAACTCTACGAAAAACTGATAGATCAAGCAAAAACCTTAGCAAGAGTGCAGAAGCTTTGAAAACCAAATTTAAACTTTAATCAAAAGATCTCTGTACCCAGGGGATAGGAAATACATATTCCTTTCAAGTATACATGGAACATTTTTAAGAAATGACCATAAGCTAGAGCACAAAGGAAGTCTCAGTTGTTTTAACAAATATATCTACAGGTGTATTCTCCATCCTCACAACAAGTAAAATAAAAACCAGCATTGAAAAAGTTTTTTTTTTTTAATTATGCTTGGGAACTTTAAAAAAGTGTTCTCCTAAATAACTCACAGGTTGAAGAAGAAATCTCAATGGAAACTACAAAGTATGCGAAACTGCATGACAAATAATGTATCAGAATCAGTAGAATACTCCCAAAGTTGTCCACTTGTTATGCCTTTATTAAGAACAAACCAAAAAAAAGGAAGATCAGACGTAAGTGAGATAAGATACAATTCAAAGAAGTCAGTAAAGGGAATCCAAGGAAAATCTAAAGAAAGTGAGAAAATAACTTTTAAATAGCAAAAACTAAACGTAATAGATCAAAACATTAACTAGACCTTTTAAAAATCAATTTTAAAAAGAGAAAACAATATTCAGAATGAAAAACGTTTACAACCTCTATATTACAGAGATTTTTTTTTTAAAGCATCAGACTATTACAACCAGCTGTATGCCAATGAATCTTAAAAATTCGTTTTCTAATAATAGAATGTATATGTGTGCTCAGTTGTGTCCAACTCTTTGCAGCCCCATGTACTGTAGCCTACCAGGCTCCTCTGCCCATAGCATTTTCTAGGCAAGAATACTGGGGTGGGGTGCCATTTCCAACTCCAAGGGGTCTTCCCAACTCAGGGATTGAACCTGAATCTCTTGTGTCTCCCGAATCAGCAGGAGGAATCTTTACTAGCACGGCCTGGGAGGCACTAGTTTTCTAGAATAATGCTATCAAGATTAACTCAAGAAGAAATAGAAAACCTGAATAAATCAGTAACCTTAGAGATTCTGAATCACTAATCAGAAGTCTGCCTTCTTCCAACTCTGCCAAGAACTTCAGGCCCAGATGGTTTTATAGATAAGTTTTATAAATCCTTCAAGAAGCCAGTAATTCCTGTCATACATACATGGTTTTGGAGGATGGGAAGAAGAGAGGCCACTACCCGATTTACTTTGTGAGATTACTATTACATTAGTACAAGGTTAACATGAAAAAAATGAAATTAGAGGTAAGTTTCACCTAGGAACATAAACATGAAGATTTTTAAAATATGTGTGAGTAATGCATTTAATGGCAATAGGGTGAACAAAGCAGCCTTTTAAAACCAGCTGAAAACAACCAGAAAGTTAGGCATATTATAAAAAAACCAACTTCCTGAATACAGTCATGAACTAACAAGAAAGCAAGGAATATGTAGGCCAGGTGCTGAGTGAAGACAGAAATTAACTGAGGGGAGGGAAAAGTGAGGAGAGCACCATGCTACTTTCCCCTCTGGGCAATTGCTGAAATGGGTACCTTTGAGTATGGGTGTCCAAGTACTGGGTCCTTGAAGGGAAGCCCAGGGCCTGCTCAGAGTAGGGGATTACAAACCACATGCACACTCACAAGTATGTATATACCAGCTGCTCAAAGCTAGGTCTCTAGAGGGTCACCTCTAAGGGCTAGCTCCGGAAATAATCCCTCACTGTCTGAAAGGAAGACTGGCTGCCTTGGTCTTTGGCACTGAGCCAAGTGGGGTGAGCGAGCCTCCGTTGAGAATTGATAATCATAAGCTGGCTTTGATGAGATCTGCAGTCCAAACTCATACCTAGGTGGCCTGAAAAGGCTGAAGCCAACAATTTAAAGTGGTTCATCCGGGCCTGGTATTGCCCCTGGGCATCTGATGAAAGCAAAGAGAGGAAACCACCTTCATACCAGACCTCAAAGAAATAGAACTTCCCCAGATGGTATTCTAAGGAAAATAAGCAGTTCATAGTAAAGGATCACCTCACATAAAAAGAAGCAAGACAGGACACAAGGGAGGTGAGACCAAACACAGACTCATGAAAATGTCTTATACAGAATTATCAGAAAGACTGCCAGAATGTTTAATGTGTTTCAAGAAGTGAAAGTCCTAAAAATACGAGAACTAGTAACTGAGAGCAAGTGACTAGGCAATTGATAGAAATAAAAGCTAAATAATTAAAATGTAAAACTCAGTGGGTAGATTTAACATTGGTCAAGACAAAGCTGAAGAGAGACTAGGGAAATGAAAGACAGAATCAAAGAAATTATCCAGAATTTCACTAGGTCCAAGAAATGAAACTTGTAAAAGACATATTAAGAGACATGGAAGATAAAATGAAAAGGTCTAATGTGTATCTAACCATGGAGAGGAGAGAATGAGCAGAGCGATATTTAAAGAAAAGAAAAAAAGAATTTCCAGAATGATGAAAGAGACAGTCAGGAAGTCCAGTGTATCCCAAATTAGAAGAATTAAAAGAAATCTGCCCCCAATCCTCTAGTGAAACCCCAGAATATCAAAGACACAGAAAACACCTTAAAGCAGATTAACTTTGAAGGAGTAACGGCCTAAAGAAAATAAATCAAACTTCTATACTGAGAGAGTTTATTTTTCATGAACAACAGAGAATCTTTCTGAAAAAATAAAAACAGAAGCACACTAAAGGAAATTCACTGGGAACTTGAATAGAATTTATATCCTACTGTTGTGTGAAAATTATATAAATCTTGTTGTTCAGTTGCTCAGTTGTGTCCAACTCTTTGTGACCCCAGGGACTGCAGCACGCCAGGCTTCCCTGTCCTTCACATCTCCCAGAGCCTGCTCAAACTTTTGTCCATTGAGTCAGTCCTCTGTCATCCCCTTCTCCTCCTGCCTTCAATCTTTTCCAGAATCAGGGTCTTTTTCAATGAGTTGGCTCTTCACGTTGGTGGCCAAAGTATTGGAACTTCAGCATCAGTCTTTCCAGTGCATAATCATCAGTAGGTTTATTTCCTTAAGGATTGACTGGTTTGATCTCCTTGCAGTCCAAGGGACTCTTAAGAATCTTCTCCAACACCACAGTTCAAAGGCATCAGTTCTTTGGTGCTCAACCTTCTTTATGGTGCAACTCTCACATCCATACATGACCACAGAAAAAACCATAGCCTTGACTAGACGGACCTTAGTTGGCAAAGTAATGTCTCTGCTTTTCAATATGCTATCTAGGTTGGTCATAACTTTTCTTCCAAGGAGTAAGCGTCTTTTGATTTCATGGCTGCAGTCANCCCTGGGTCGGGAAGATCCCCTGGAGGACGAAATGGCAACCTGCTCCAGTATTCTTGCCTGGAGAATCCCATGGACGGAGGAGCCTGGCAGGCTACAGTCCATAGAGTCTCAAAGAGTCAGACACAACTGTAAGTGATTTAGCAAGCATGTACTTTGTCAAAGGATGTTTTTCTCATAACATATAGGAAGAGAAAGGTTTAAAAGATGATAAGATCACTATTAACTATTAACTTTTGTGACTTAACCTTAGTAAGATGCTTAGAATTTGTCAAATTTAGGATTTCTTAGGTTGAGTCAGTCTGGATATTTATAAGGAAAGAGGAGGCGGCATTTATAAATTGAAACAGAATGCTGATGAAATATAGAGAAAGCATTTGCACTGGATTCCTTATCTGAAGGTTTTTATATTACTAACCAGGATGAAAGGGCATTCTCCACCCCTTAGTTGGGTGTGAGTGTTACCCCTTTCTGGGCATAATCAGTCAACACTGGTAAAATTCCATTCAACTGGTTTTTGTTTAGTGAAGTTATTTACATGACTCAAATGATACCTTATACTAAGATTGCCTTGCCCACATGATTGCATAAATTATTGAGTTCAAAATATTTTCTGATTCACACTGTAATTTTCTTTTTGACCCAAGGATAATTTAGAAGTGTATTTCTTAATTTGCAATCATCTTAAAATTCTCTAATTATCTTCTTTCTCTTGATTTCTAACTTAATCTCATTTGATCAGAGGATGTACTCTGTGTGATTTCAGCCCTTAGAGATGTACGTTTTCTTTATGTATTAGAATTATTTGCACTTAATAGTCTATACACAGTCATTAGGTCAAGTTTGCTCATCATATTATTGTCCAGTGTTTCCTCACTCTTACAATTACTTTGTTTTATCAGTGCTGAAATGTGATAAAAACCTACTGTAATTCTGAATTTGCCTACTTCTTAATATGCCTTCCATTTTTGCTTTAAATATTTTGTGAATTTATTAAGTTTATTCAAGTTAGAACTATTATATCTTCCTAGTATTTGAGTCATTTATCACTCTGAAATCTTTATTTCTGTATTGATTTTTGCCTTAAAGTCACTTTTGCAGGGATAAAATAGTTAAAACTAGCTCTTTTTTTTGACTAGGGTTTGCATGATCTGTCCTTAAAACTTTCAGCCTTTCCATGACTTTATGCTTCAGGTATGACTTATAAATAGCATACAGAGTTAGTTCTGGCTTTTTATTCATTCTGGCCATCTTTGTCCTTTGAATAAATCATTTATTGCGTTTACTCTTAACATAGCTACTGTATGTTGTTTACAAATTGACCATCTCCTTAGTGCTTTCTATTTGTCTCTTCTCTGTTTCTTTTTCTTCCCTTTCTAACCTTTTTGACTGATTACTGTGGGTGAAAGGTAAGCAAAATTCTATTCCTTCTGGTTGATAACCTCAGTTAATTTCTAGCTCTGTGCCCCTGTTAAACCTATCACAACGTATATCAACCATATTACTAGGCAACATCACTTAAGGTAAAAATTACCCCTATTGATAAATTGCAGCTGCACTGGGAAAATGAGAACTGTCTGGTGGGAATGTCATACTTTTGGCTTCCTGAGTGTGGTGACGCATGTATTAGGCATGTCCCTTTCAAGGACCCTGGAAGCTGTATCTTTAGAGTTGTTATAAGAGATACTGAATCCTATGGGGCGTGAGGCTTTTAAACCGAGGGCACTTCCTACATGTCGGATACAGACCTCATCTCGTGGTGCCTAAGCTATCACCTGNGTCCCTTTCAAGGACCCTGGAAGCTGTATCTTTAGAGTTGTTATAAGAGATACTGAATCCTATGGGGCGTGAGGCTTTTAAACCGAGGGCACTTCCTACATGTCGGATACAGACCTCATCTCGTGGTGCCTAAGCTATCACCTGACTGCTGAAGGGGCTGCCCCATGACCTTGACTGACACTGCCTGCTGGCAAGCCATGTTCTTGTCCTTCTGAGTACACTCCTGCCAAGTGTGGGCTGTAAATCTTTTGAGTCAGAATGTTTAATCAGACCTAGGGAGGAATCCTTTCCTTGTACCACCCCTCAACCACTAGCATCACAATGATATTTTATTACTACACTTATTGACTTTATTATTTTGGAAGATTTACACCATAATACTGTTTCAGTGGTTACTCAAATTATTATGGTGTCATTTATAAAAATCTAATATTATTTGGTGCTTTTACCTCCTTCCTGGACAATGCAAGGTCCATAAAACATCTTAATTCCATTTGTCTTCCTCCCAACTTATGTGCTGTTTTAGTCATGTACATACAAATACTTATTTCATTTATGTATATATGTAAATATATACAATATGTTCCTATATAATTTTAAGTCTAAGATGATGACATCTCCATCACCATTGTTACTGCTAAGTACTGTTAATATCTGTTTAAATTTCCTCATTTATCCCTTCTTTTTTGACCTTCATCTTGGGCCATTTTTCTTCTGTTTGAATTTTCTCCTGTTGTATATGAGGCCTGATGCTGACAAATTCTCTGTTTTTGTTTACCTGGAAATAGTTTACGTGTTTTCCTTCTTGAAGAATAGGTTTGCTAGGGTGTAAAANTTGTTACTGCTAAGTACTGTTAATATCTGTTTAAATTTCCTCATTTATCCCTTCTTTTTTGACCTTCATCTTGGGCCATTTTTCTTCTGTTTGAATTTTCTCCTGTTGTATATGAGGCCTGATGCTGACAAATTCTCTGTTTTTGTTTACCTGGAAATAGTTTACGTGTTTTCCTTCTTGAAGAATAGGTTTGCTAGGGTGTAAAATTCTGCATTGGCGGCCTTGCAGCATTTCAAGCATAATATTTATCATTTGTCTTCTGTATTCCACCGTTTCTTTCGAGAAGTCAGCTATTAGACTGTTTGTTGCTCCTGCAGGTAATAAGTCTTTTTTCTCCTGGCTGCTCTTCTTTGGTTTTCAGAAGTCTTACTGATGTACCTAGGTGTAGACTTTTTTTTAATCTTGCTTGCAGTTTGTAGCACTTTTTCAGTTTGTTACAGCTTGCTTGATTTTCATCAGTGTTGCCAAGTCTTTGAATATTAGCTCTTCAAATATTGCTTCTTTCCCTTTTGTCTCCTCTCCTTAGGACTCCAGTTAATTAAAGCATCTCACTGTATGTCTTCTATGCCTCTTAACCTCTCTTCTTTATTTTCTGTCTTTTTGTCTCTCCATGATCCATTCTGGGAAAATTCTCGCTTTCCTTCTAGTTTACTATTTTTTTCTTGAACTGTTTCCAGTCTACTCTTCTACTAGTCCACTGAGTTCTAAATTTCTCCTATTGTATCTTTAAGTCCTTGGTCTTCTCTTTGGTTTGGTTCTTTTTTATAGTTCTGGTTCTTTAAAACATTCATAATGTTGCTTTTTGTCATCTTGAACATGCTAAATATAGTTGTTTTGATATTTCTATCTGCTAATCTCAACATCTGGACCCCTGCAGATCTTTTTATTTTGTCTATTGTTTTGCTATTTCTAATTCGTGTTATCTTGGCTTCTTGTATATCTGATTAACTTTTATATTGTTCCAAACATTATATTTGCAAAACTATTTATAGAAGTAATTGGAGGCCCGTTTTTGTATATAATCTTTGTCTAGATTTCTTTTGCTCCATTTAAGCATCTAAAAGCACTGATATTCCAGAGAAACTATTCCAGTTTGAACGACTGAAATGATTCAAAGCTGAATCGAGCACTTCTGTGTGCCAGAGCTGTGCCTAATATTTCATATTCTTCATTGCAATGCATTTTTATCATAGCTCCTGACTCTTTCTATTAAATTACTTCTGTTACTTTTAATCATGTTTCTGTAAATACACAAAAACTTGATGTTTACTTGTCTCAATTACTTACACCCTAGTTTTATTCCACTTCACTCTTCCTGATGAATCCTAAAATATAATAATACAAAAATGTAGATGAATGCCTGAGAACTTCCAAGCTTAAATTGAAAGGAAAGGAAGAATTTTTCACAAGTCTCTGCCTGAGAANATACACAAAAACTTGATGTTTACTTGTCTCAATTACTTACACCCTAGTTTTATTCCACTTCACTCTTCCTGATGAATCCTAAAATATAATAATACAAAAATGTAGATGAATGCCTGAGAACTTCCAAGCTTAAATTGAAAGGAAAGGAAGAATTTTTCACAAGTCTCTGCCTGAGAAATTAGAGTCACAAAGCTTAATTTGACACAGTTAACACTAATTACATGTTAGTCATAGTGTCTTTTTTAAATTTATTTATTTTTAATTGGAGGATAATTGCCTTACAGTATTGTTGGTTTCTGCCATACATCAACATGAGTCAGCCGTAGGTATACCTATGTCCCCTCCCTCCTGACCCTCCCTCCCCACCCCACCCCTCTAGGTTGTCACAGAGCGCCAGGTTTGAGCTCCCTGCATCATACAGCAAATTCCCACNCTGGCATATAGTAATCACTCAGTATAAGGTCTGTCTCTTATACACATCTGTCACAGAGCGCCAGGTTTGAGCTCCCTGCATCATACAGCAAATTCCCACTGGCTATCTCTTTTACATATGGTGATATGTATGTTTCCATGCTCCTCTCTCTGTTCGTCCTACCCTCTCCCTCCCCTACTGTGTCCATGAGTCTCTTCTGTCTGTCTGCATCTCCACTGCTGCCCTGCAAAGAGGCTCATCAGTACCATCTTTCTAGATTCCATATATATGCATTGAAAGAAAGTGAAAGTGAAGTCGCTCAGTCCTGTCCGACTCTTTGCCACCCTGTGGACTGTAGCCTACCAGGCTTCTCCGTCCATGGGNCTCCCCTACTGTGTCCATGAGTCTCTTCTGTCTGTCTGCATCTCCACTGCTGCCCTGCAAAGAGGCTCATCAGTACCATCTTTCTAGATTCCATATATATGCATTGAAAGAAAGTGAAAGTGAAGTCGCTCAGTCCTGTCCGACTCTTTGCCACCCTGTGGACTGTAGCCTACCAGGCTTCTCCGTCCATGGGATTCTCCAGGCAAGAATACTGGAGTGGGTTGCCATTTCCTTCTCCAGGGGATCTTCCCGACCGAGGGATCCAACCCGCGTTTCCCGCATTGGAGGCAGACACTTTAACCTCTGAGCCACCAGGGAAGATATATATGCATTAATATATGATATTTGTTTTTCTCTTTCTGACTTATATCACTCGGTGTAATAGGCTCTAGGTTCTTCCACCTCATTAGAACTGACTCAAATGCGTTCCTTTCATGTTAGTGTCTTTAGTCTGAGATTTTTCTCCCATGAAGCTTACCGTTTGCCGGTTTATTTCTGTAGGAACCATATTATGTACGGTGCATCAAACCCAACGACATGAAATCCCCACAGATCTTTGATGATGAACGCTGCCGGCATCAAGTAGAGTATCTTGGACTCCTAGAAAACGTGAGGGTGCGTCGGGCAGGTTTTGCCTTCCGCCAGACCTACGAGAAGTTTCTTCACAGGTGAGAACAGATGAAACAAAGAAACCCAATAGCACATGGAGACTTATAGAGTCCTCCCTATGTTAAGCAACGCATCAGCTCATATCAGGTGATCTAATATTTGTTGAATGAACAAAAGAGTTGAGGAAACTACATATATGAAAGACTTTCCTAAAATTGGCAGGAGACCCCTTGAGTTTGTGGCTTGTGGACCATGGGGGAAAAAATGAATTCTTCATTGGGAAAATATAAGCATGTAGTGTAGGAGAGAAAACAAGGATTTAGAGTCATAGGTGGGTTGGAATCCTGGCTATACCACACATTTGTTGCATGACCTGGAGCTAGAAATTTAACTTCTTTGTTTCTGCATTTGCAAAATGAGTATAGTAACGCTACCTTATAAGGCTTTTGTTGTGAGAATTAAATTAACCAAAGTGAAAAGCCTAGGTGCCTGTCACATAGTAGATGTTCAGTTAATGCTGCTTATCATTACTGATATTAGTATCTATAATAATAAAAAGATACTAAGTAGATCATCATGAAGGCCCTAAAATTAGTCTACCTGATTGAATCCTGGCTTTGACCGGGATTTTTTACCTTGGGAAAATCATATAACTTTCTAGTTGCCTCTGTTTCCTATGTGCAAAATGGAGAAAATTAATTTTTTAAATGGGAATAATAATAGTAATTACTTGGTAAGGCTGCTGGGGGTGAAATGAGATAACGTATATAAAATAAAACACCTAGAATGGGAACCTGGCATATAGTAATCACTCAGTATAAGGTGTCATTGCTATTGTTATTTATTATTGGTAACAATAATGCTAGTTTTCACCTGGGATCTTAAAAATAGTGTTTTAAACCCCATCTTTTCATTTATTTTAAAATATTTATTCAACATCTCCTATGTTGTAGACTACAGATTTCTCAAAAAATATGAATGAATAAACAAACACATAAAATATTGGTTGGTGAGGAATCTCTAAGTAGACAGTAATGAACGTAAGGAGTCAGCCATACGAAGGTCAAAGAAAAAGAGCAGGTGAAGCAGAGGAAACAGTGGAGAAAAGTCTCTCTTGCAGAAATAAATGTGTTTTAGGTACCAAACATCATCCAGTATGGTTGGAGGATGCTGAGCAACAGGGCAGTGGTTGAGATCAGAGAGATGGACAGGGGCCAGATCATGTTGCATGTTGTCATCCAGACTAAACAGTTTAGATTTTGGCCAAGTGTGGTAGAAAACCATTGGTGGATTTTATGCAGGGAGCCACACAATCTTATGGATGTTTTAAGAGATCACTGTGGCTGCTGTGTGAATAGGAAGCAAGGAGACATTTAGAGATGCTATTGCAGGAATCCAGGAGAGGCAGCTCAGTGAGAGTGCCTTGAACAAGGAATTATTGTAGATCCAGGAGTAGTGGACTGATTCAGGATAGGTTTGGGGGGAAAGTGGACAAGACTTGCTGATGGATTGACTCAATGAGAGAGGAGTAGAGAGGGATGAAGGGTAACGTGTAGATTTTGGCTTGAGTCTCTGGATAAGCATGGTACCATTTTCTGAGATAAGAAAGACTAGGGAAGAGAAGTTTGAAGAGGGGGACACGGAACTAGGGCAAAGATGGAATCAAGATTTGTCTCTTGACTATGTTAGGTTTGAAATGGCTTCTAAATGCCTAGGTAGAAATACGAAATAATCTACTAGACATATAAATCTGGAGTTCTGTGAAGACTTCCAGGCTGGAAATAGAAAGTTTGGAGTTACTGATACATTGATTATATATAAAGTCTTGGGACTTGATAGAAAAAGAAGAGAAGGCCCATGCCAACATTTAGGTTTGTGGTCTGACATGGAAGAAGAACCAGCAAAGAGAAGAGAAGAAGTGACCAATGAGAGAGAAGAAATATCAGAAGAGGGTTAGGTCACAGAAGCCAAGGGAAGATGGCATTTCAGGAAGAAAAGTACAATTATAGTAAATATCACTATGCCATCCAGTAAGAGAAAAGCAGAAGCTTAGCCATTAGACTAGGCAGCACAGAAGTCAGAGGAGAAAGAGCTGGTCAGAGCCCCGTTTGAGCAGGATGGGAAAGTGAAGTGAGGAGCTGAATGTCCACGGACAACTCAAGGATGTGTGTTGTGAATGAGAACAGAGAAAAATGGAAGCAGCAGCCAGAGTGGAATGTGAAGTCAAGGAGACTCTAGAAAATGTTCAAAATGCAGGTGGCGATGATTCAGAACAGAGAGAGAAACCAGCCACGCAGAAGGNGAGGAGCTGAATGTCCACGGACAACTCAAGGATGTGTGTTGTGAATGAGAACAGAGAAAAATGGAAGCAGCAGCCAGAGTGGAATGTGAAGTCAAGGAGACTCTAGAAAATGTTCAAAATGCAGGTGGCGATGATTCAGAACAGAGAGAGAAACCAGCCACGCAGAAGGGAGGGTGGTAACTGAAATAATAACCTCCTTGAGAAGGCAAGGAATGAAATCCCAGCACAAGTGGAAGGTTGTTCAGCTTTAGATGGGAGCAGCGATCCTTCTCCCCTAGCAACAGGATGAAAGGCAAAGAATATGAAAACCAAGGCAGGAAGCCTCAAAGGCCGACTGATGCACAAATGAAGGTGTTCCTATCTGATTGCTTTTATTTCTTCTTGAAGTATGACGCAAGGTCGTGAGCCTCAGAGTGAGGATCAAGAGAGGCGGTGAAGGAGCTTGACAAGGAAACAGAAATACTCATTTTAGAGAGCGGGAGAACTTTCCCACTGTCTCCCAGTGGTTTTGCTACCAGGTAGACCTGAGCACCCATTTGAGGTTTGAGATTGTAAGTGTATAGTGAGACGCCGCACCCCCCACCCCCACCCCTCTACCCGGCTCCAGCATCAGCTTTTGTTCTCCACCAGTGTTCAGCTACTTGTGTGCAGAAGTGAAAGAGATTCACGCTAATTGGAGACTCTTGGAATGAATAAAACTTTATAGCAGAATAGCCTAGAAAAATGAGACAATTTTCTGTTGATCAGAAAGTCATGCTCAAAACTGATCATTTTCTTTATTGAGATCATGCTCTTCTTTAAATTTGGTTTTTCTTTTTTATTGAGGCTGTAGAGTAGGAATGTGTTCATTCTGTCTTGATTTCAGTGTCAAATGATGTTAACAGGAAGATTACTCATCCCTTGTCATTACTCAGAATTCTAGCAAGTACTCGATGGTAGTATTTATTTTTGTATTGTCACCTATTTAAGATCAGCAGAAGTCAAGTATTAGAAAGACAGGGTGGGAATGGGCAGCTATAGGATGGGACTGAACTGAAAGAATTATTTATCTAAAATGTATATTTATCTAACTAGAAAATATCATAAGACAAAGAGGAAGCCATGGAGAGAAGTTGAAGTAAGAGAANGTCCTGTGGCCACTGCTGAGTTTTCCAAATTTGCTGGCATATTGAGTGCAGCACTTTCACAACATCATCGTTTAGGATTTGGAATAACTCAACTGGAATTTCGTCACCTCCACTAGCTTTATTCATAGTGATACTTCCTAAGGCCCACTTGACTTCACATTCTAGGATGTCTGGAATTAATTAATTTTTGGTTTTACTAAATTTTGATCATGGAATGTTAAATATACTATTTCTCATTTCTGAAATTTATTGCATTTGGAGAGTCTAGGGAGCAGTCACTTTTTTAATGTAGGTTGATAAAAGGTGTATTTCCTTTTTCTTTTTGATATTTTTGTTGTGAAAAATAGCAAATATTCACAAAAGTAGGAAGAGTAGTGTCCCCATCTCTTAGCTTGAACAAGGATCAGTCCTTTACTACTCTCATTTTATCTAGTATTCACCACATGTTTTTATGTGTTTTGGGTCTGGTGTTTTTGAAAGGAAATCTAAGTTACGTTATCATTTTGTCCTTACATACCAGTACCAGATAAGGATTTTAGTATACTATTATAATTCTATATAAAATTAACCATAATTACTACACATTACTACAACCTAACGTGAAGTTTGTGTTGCTTATTCCCAGTTGACTTAGAAATGTCTTTCTACACGTGGTTAGAAATTCAGGCTAAGGCACTTTCAAGAATGAAATACTGATGATTATCACATTAATTATCATTCAAATGCAATAAAAAAAATTATGATTTCCAGTGATGTATCATTTCATCCTTTAAAAATGCATATTTTAAAGACTGGCCTGGTTGGTTTATTCTGATTAGCAATTTAATATCATTTGTATGTTCTTATATTTGTTAAATTTGCATTTTACACACTCCCATTGTTGGATTATATTATAGCCCCAAACACACACAAGATTTTGTGAAGAGTTAAAAGTGGTTCATTAAAGCCTGAATATGTCATGAAAACAGCAAATTCTGAAACTGGGAATAATATCATCACTATTAATTATACGTAATCTCAAAGATTANAATTTAATATAATTTGTATGTTCTTATATTTGTTAAATTTGCATTTTACACACTCCCATTGTTGGATTATATTATAGCCCCAAACACACACAAGATTTTGTGAAGAGTTAAAAGTGGTTCATTAAAGCCTGAATATGTCATGAAAACAGCAAATTCTGAAACTGGGAATAATATCATCACTATTAATTATACGTAATCTCAAAGATTAATATAGGCCTGAGTAGAATAATTTTGTAAATCAGCCAGAGAAAAAGTGTGAATAGAATCATTCTCTGAAAATTAGACTGTACGGGTGTAGTTATTCACTTGGCCCTGTTCCCTGATTTATTGTTTATTGTGAAACTTTGTCAAATAGTAGCTGTGGGGCTCTCACATCCTTTTCAAACAAAGCTCACCAGCTTCTTTGAGAAAAACTAATCAAGTGTTTGATTTCTCAGACTAAGAGGAAAATAATTATCTCTCATATGAAATTACTTTTGCCCTTAAAGTGTAAAAAAAAAAAAAAAACCAAGACACCTACTAATACAGTAGTTAATCTTTACTGGCTGACAGGCACTATTTTGAGCCCATTATATATATTAACTGAATCTTTACAGGAACTCTGTAAATGAGTGTCTATCACTATTTTCATCTAAAAAGAAAGGGATCTCAAGCCACCTGAGTAGCCAGAGTACCTTGCTGGAAATCACACCAATCGTGAACCCCACAGCTGGGGTTTGAACCCAGTGGTCCAGCCTCCTGCATACACTCTCTTCTCCATGGTTCACTTATACCATAATAGCATCATTCAGTGTGCGCTCACTCCCTATAGGAAGGACAGGTATGACTTACACTGTTGAAGAAAAGTTTGTAAAACCAGCCACAAAGATGATGATGGCATCATGCTCAGAGAGAAAGAAGAAGGTAATTTGGCAAAATTCCTTTATTGAATGACCTGGGTAGACACCTAGTGATGTCTGAGTCATTGACTCTTGGATATATGAACTAAGATATATCTTCACTACAATGGGAAGAAAACTGCTATTTCCTATATGAATCAGCTCTTGACATATGTGTGGTAATGAAAAATGATCAGTGACTCTTTTACGGAGAATACTTGCTCCAGGAGAAGAGATTTTTGGTTTTTGTAGTAAAAGTGACTTTCAAGCCATGAGTAGATTGGAAAAGGTGTGTGTGGATGACTGTAGACAAAGCATAAGCCAAATTACAGGAAGGGAGGGGGAGGCTTTCCTGGGTGATAAGAGAGGTTACCCCCAATGCCAGTCCACTCACTGCTTTATTCATGGGGAATATTTATGGTTAAAAATATGCTGCTTGACCATGGCTAAGTATTGAAAGAAATAAAGAAAAATGTGCCCTTGATCAAATGATGATATGTCTTTAAAGTAGGAGATGAAAAGAAATGGGTAGCAAGTGTCTTTTCCAACACTGTGATGTATGGTTGGGTGGGAGAAGGGCACTCATGCACTTTCAATGAGTAATAAACATGAATTTTCCCATTCATTACTGAAGAGGGATGTACAGTGAACAAGACAGGGCTTCACCCAGAGGAAGCTGACAACCCAGTCAGGAGGGTGATGTGTTAGCACTCAGACCAGTGCAGTGGAGTAATTATGACTCTGTTGAGTAGGTAATGACTGCCAGGTGGGCTCAGAGACCAGCCACCTACCTGAGCTGGAAGAGAAGGCTTTCTGGATGAAGTGAGTGAAAGTGAAAGTCGCTCAGTTGTGTCTGACTCTTTGCAACCCCATGGACTATACAGTCCATGGAATTCTCCAGGTCAGAGTACTGGAGTGGGTAGCCTTTCCCTTCTCCAGGGGATCTTCCCAACCCAGGGATTGAACCCAGGTCTCCCTCATTATCAGTGGATTCTTTACCACCTGAGCCACAAGGGAACCCCAAGAATAGTGGAGTGGGTAACCTATCCCTTCTGGATGAAGGAGAGATGCCAAAAAGTTTGAGAACCACTCTGTCAAGTTTACATTTTACTCAGAGTCCATGTAGGGAAGATGGCTCTTCATCTCTATTCCATAAACCATTTGTACAGGTTGAATTCATTAGAGTTGGGTCATTGGTGTCATAGCAGTTAATTGTCACTATGGTTATTGTTTATAAACTTCCTATGACAAAAATAGGGGCAAGTGTTTCTACAAAAATATTAAAAAATATTTTAAAAAATATTAAATATTGTGTTCGATAATAAATGTAGACTAGTCTTAGCCCTTGGGATTATTAATACAAAAACTGCCCCTTCGATGTTAGAGGAAGGTTCCTAGGCAGCTGGTGCCACTAACGACTGAGAGAGAGAAAAGGAACAGAGGCAGGAGCATATTTGGAGGAAATTAATAGTTTGCAGCATAGTTCGAAGTGCCTTTGAGACATTCAAGTCAAGATGCCCAGCAAGTTGGATGTATGAGTCAGGGAGGCAAAGGAAGTGGCAGGTGTCAAGGAAGCAGGATTGATCAGCAGTGTCAAACACAGAGTTACGCAGCAAAGTAAAGGGCTGAAAGTGCTCACGTAATCTGGCCATTGGGAGATCACCGGTTTATTAATAACCAGAATGTCAAAAATGATTGGGGTGAAAGCAGAGTATAAGAGGAGAAGAAAAACACACCCAGTATCAGAATCCTCCAGCAAGAAAGTGTGTGTGCATGTGTGTTAAGTCGCTTCAGTCGTGTCTGACTCCGTGCAGCCCTCTGGACTGTAGCCCACCTGGCTTCCATGTCCATGGGGTTCTCCAGGCAAGAGTACTGGAGTGGATTGCCGTGTCCTCCTCCAGGGGATCTTCCTGACCCAGGGATCAAACCCAATCTCTTACATCTCCTGCATTGGCAGGCAGGTAGTGCCAACCTGGGAAGCCCCCAGGAAAGTGTGAAAAACGTTTACTGGTAAATCGTGGTAATGGAAATAGGTATGGGAAAGGATGGATGTTCTTTATGAAGAAACCAAGGGGTATTTCCTATCTGCAAGACATTTAGTAACTGATTCTTGAATTTTGAAGCGTTACCCCTGCGTGTGTTACTAAGCAGTGCCATTAAAATGACATTACTCAGTACAAGTCATTGATTTTTATTATTGTGAAGAAAATTTCTGTTGATTTATAATGTGGGCCAATAACTGATGCCATTTAGTATTTCAGTTCAGTTGCTCAGTCGTGTCCAACTCTGCAACCCCGTGAATCGCAGCACGCCAGGCCTCTCTGTCCATCACCAACTCCCAGAGTTCACTCAGTTTCATGTCCATTGAGTCAATGATACCATCCAGCCATCTCATCCTCTGTCTTCCTCTTCTCCTTATTTACATATTAACAAATGCAAAGCCCTTTTAGAACAATAAAAATGCTTCAGCAGCACTGGAATGACAGAGCATCCTTCCTCCCACCCTCCCTCTCTCCTTTCCTACCCCCACCTACCCTTTTCCTCCTCCCAACAAACTGATGAATAAAAAAGATAAAAGCATATTTGGAAAGGAATGACGACATGTCAAAAAGAATTTGTTTCTTATTTATCTCCTCTCAGATAACTGCCAGGAAGCGACCACTGCCACCCCTTCTCCAGCCCCCTCCCCTGTAAGTTGCAAGCAGATGATTTGCTCTCGAGAAAGAGCTGCAAATCCGTTGCCTGGGTGATATCTCATTACTAAGGCAACCAATTTGGTGCATCAGTGTGAATCCCAATTTTAAAATGTAATTATGTCAAGATATGTACATATGCTTGAGATTTGCTTAAAAGAAATCTGTTCTCCTTTGGAAGAAAAACATTTCCTATGTTAGTTGAAAGAAAGGAGGAAATACTTTTATTCTTTGTTCACTCAAATACTTCTTTCAGCTGAGCTCCCCACCATGCTTAGCGAAGGAGCTTGCAGTGGTTCTTTCTCACTTTTTTTTTTTTT
>SJYA01002505.1:641898-712946 GCA_006410615.1 Neotragus moschatus
CCATCCAGCCATCTCATCCTCTGTCTTCCTCTTCTCCTTATTTACATATTAACAAATGCAAAGCCCTTTTAGAACAATAAAAATGCTTCAGCAGCACTGGAATGACAGAGCATCCTTCCTCCCACCCTCCCTCTCTCCTTTCCTACCCCCACCTACCCTTTTCCTCCTCCCAACAAACTGATGAATAAAAAAGATAAAAGCATATTTGGAAAGGAATGACGACATGTCAAAAAGAATTTGTTTCTTATTTATCTCCTCTCAGATAACTGCCAGGAAGCGACCACTGCCACCCCTTCTCCAGCCCCCTCCCCTGTAAGTTGCAAGCAGATGATTTGCTCTCGAGAAAGAGCTGCAAATCCGTTGCCTGGGTGATATCTCATTACTAAGGCAACCAATTTGGTGCATCAGTGTGAATCCCAATTTTAAAATGTAATTTTGTCAAGATATGTACATATGCTTGAGATTTGCTTAAAAGAAATCTGTTCTCCTTTGGAAGAAAAACATTTCCTATGTTAGTTGAAAGAAAGGAGGAAATACTTTTATTCTTTGTTCATTCAAATACTTCTTTCAGCTGAGCTCCCCACCATGCTTAGCGAAGGAGCTTGCAGTGGTTCTTTCTCACTTTTTTTTTTTTTCCAATTTGAGATCTTCCCTTTCCAAGACACTTCTCTCTTGAGACCTGTCACTCATAATCTACCAGCTGTTGTCTCCATGACAACATTTTCTGGCCCCTTAAAGTGGTGGAAGGAAAAAAAAAAAAAAACCAAACAACTCTGGCTACATTTTCCNTTTTTTTTTTTTTCAACTTGAGATCTTCCCTTTCCAAGACACTTCTCTCTTGAGACCTGTCACTCATAATCTACCAGCTGTTGTCTCCATGACAACATTTTCTGGCCCCTTAAAGTGGTGGAAGGAAAAAAAAAAAAAAACCAAACAACTCTGGCTACATTTTCCTGGCACTTCTCTTTTTAATTGCTGGAAGCTCAAGAAATTGACTCTTTGCAAGGAATTAATTAGTGGAAGGGAGGTGATTCGATGAATAGGTGTTTACATTAAATTAAAAACTAGTGAACAACTCGGTGAGGATTGCCATTCCAGACTGAAGTGAAATATCTTACAGATAGGAGGCGTACACCAAAAGCTCATCTGGAGGAAGACAGCCGCGTCAAACAAAATACCATCGAATCACTGCTGAGCAATTACTTTTTCTTCCTCCTTGACAAAAATTATTGTTTAAAAATTAGAAGCATATTTGGGTGCAGGGAGTATTTAATTACCAACCTCGTGAAATAATGAAATCCAGGCAACTCATTTGCATTTGCTGAAGCTTCCAGTTAGCTCAGGATTCGGGTTTGTACGCAAATCCAGGGACCATTCTTAGTTGGGGGTTCCAGTGTGACTGACACCCCACCCTCATTGCCTACCTGTTCTTTATTCCTCAGTCGGATGACTGTATAAGGCTTCCCTGGTGGCTCAGACGGTAAAGCGTCTGCCTGCAATGCGGGAGACGTGGGTTCGATCCCTGTGTTGGGAAGAGCCCCTGGAGAAGGAAATGGCAACCCATTCCAGTACCCTTGCTGGAAAATCCCTTGGACAAAGGAGCCTGGTAGGCTACAGTGCGTGGGGTCGCAGAGTCAGACGCGACTGAGTGACTTCACTTTCTTTCTTTGGGTGACTGTGTCGTCTAGGTACCTCCTGTGTAAGTTCCCTCTGGTTCTTTGGGAAACAGTTGGGTGACAAATATTAAAGGCAGCAAAGAAAATAGTATAATGGGGATTCACTGTCACACGGCCATGCTGATAGTTCATGTAAAATGTCACCCCCCAAAAAAAGTGATTTTCAAAACCGACTTCTTTTTCAAAAAGTACATACTTGTGCCACATATTTCATTAAGCTAAGACACTTTGTCGGCTTCCCTGGTGGCTCAGCAGTAAAGAATCTACCTGCCGCAATGGAGAAACAGACATAGAGACAGGACCTATGGACACGGGCAGAGGAGAAGAGGGAGAAGGGGAGATGTATGGGGAGAGCAACATAGAAATGCACAATACCAAATGTGAAATAGCCAGCCAGTGGGAATGTGCTGTATGACTCAGGGAACTCAAACGGGGGCTCTGCGACCGGCTGAAGGGGGGGGTGGGGAGGGAGGGTAGGGGACATGGGTGTTCCTATGGCCGATTCTTGTTGAGGTATGACAGAAAAACCACAAGATTCTGTAAAGCAAGCATTCTTTAATTAAAAAATTAAAAACAAAGAATTCTACCTGCCAATGCACGAGACTCGGGTTCAATCCCTGGGTCAGGAAGATTTCCTGGAGAAGGAAAGGGCAACCCACTCCAGTATTCTTGCCTAGGAAATCCCATGGACTGAGGAGCCTGGCGGGCTACCGTCCATGGGGTCGCAAAAGAGTTGGACACCACTTAGTAACTGAACAACAACAACAGCAAGACACTTTATGGGTGGCAAAATAGATTCTAATGTCCTAACAGGTGTATCGTAGAAGCCGTGTGGTTTAAGCATAAGGGCTGCGAGGTTGGGCTTTACTTTAGCTTTTTCTTGCTACAGCAAACGTACGTAACTGCTACCAAGAAATCTAAGTGTGTCGGAAATGGCTTATATTCTTTGTCCTGGCACATTTAAACACATTCTGCTTGGACTGGTAAGCTTTGCTAACCAAAATTTAAAAATTTATGAAATATTCAGCACGTTCTGGGATATGTATCATTATTTATTGCATATATTTAGAGCCTACAGTTTCTCTTTATGGGATAACATAGAGTGGCTTTAAATGCTATCTTTTCAATTTCAACATGTGCAGAATATAAATACCTTTAATGTACAAAAGAGCCTTCCAAAGAAATAAATGCTAGAAAATGGAGGGAGAATATAAACAGTCAGTCCACCAAAAAAAAATAAGAAGGGAAAAATGGCCAGCACACACATTTTCATCTATCAAATACTTGAGGTTTTTTTTCTTTTAATCCTACACAGTGTTGCTGAGGATTTGTTTACTTCTGGCAAGAGAGTAAATACGTGAGAACTTTCCAGACTGTCGTTTAGCAATGTGTTTCAAGAAAAATCTAAAATTTGGTTGGGTTTGCCTCTAATCTAGCAATTATACTTCTAGAAATTTATAGTAAGGAAATTCTTGAGACTTCATGTAAACATTTAGCGGTAAGAATTTTCAGCATTTCTCATGAAAGAGGAAAATGATGGAGAAAAACATTGAGTCATGTAAATTATAATACATCCATACAGCAGAAAACGAAGCAGCCATTAACAAGGACAATATAAAGAAATTTAATCAAGTGCTCACGCTGCTGCTGCTGCTGCTAAGTCACTTGAGTCGTGTCCGACTCTGTGCGACCCCAGAGACGGCAGCCTACCAGGCTCCCCCGTCCCTGGGATTCTCCAGGCAAGAACACTGGAGTGGGTTGCCATTTCCTTCTGCAATGCGTGAAAGTGAAAAGTGAAAGTGAAGTCGCTCAGTCGTGTCCAACTCTTAGCGACCCCATGGACTGCAGCCTACCAGGCTCCTCCGTTCATGGGATTTGTCAGGCAAGAGTACTGGAGGGGGTTGCCATTGCCTTCTCCAAAGTGCTCATGATAAATGTTAAATGAGAATATATGTTACAAAGCAGGATATTCAGCGCGATTTCTTTTTAACCACATTAATCCTAGAAATACCACACATGCTTGCACGTGCACAAGCACACACATGCATACAGGAGCATACGTCCATATACAGACTAAGGAGGAGCCCACGAGTCATTCCTTGGGGGGGCTTCAGTTATGACTAAAGAAAATTTAGGGCTATTTATAGTCAGTGTTTTCTGTTAGAAAGTCTTACTATTGCCGGGTATTCTGTGGAAGAGTCAGGGCAGAGAACCACCCGGCTGACAATTTATAAGAGGTCTTCAGGGACTTCCCTGGTGGTCCTGTGGCTAAGACATCTCTTTCCAGTGCAGGGGGTGTGGGTTCAATCCCTGGTTGGGGAGTTAAGATCCCATGTACTTCATAACCAAAAAACATAACACGGAACCAATGTTGAACAAATCCAACAGAGACTTAAAAATACTTAAAAAAAAAAAAAAAAAAAAACCACAAAACCCTAAAAAAAAAGGTCTTTAGCTCAAAGATTGCTATTGAATTCTAAGATTTCTTTCGTCTGCAGATCATTTGTAATTTTGCACATTTTGTCTTCTGTCCTCAACCAGATGATAAATTGTTGAGGGAAGTGTCCTTTTGCTTGTTTGTACTCCACCCAGGGGCCCCAGCATAACACCCTGTGCCCAGTGGCTTGGATGGTATTTTGCCAGTAATATAATTAGTGTATCATGATTCAATACTAGGTGTTCTGGGAGTTATAAAGTTTCCTATTAGCTGTGTTATGGTTATTAATACTTAAGAGCTAGTCATGTGCATTTAAATGAGGTACCTTCATCATACCAAGCGAATGCAGTAATTAGTTGGTGTAAGAGTTATTCCCAACTGGGAAAGAAGCCTTTAAGTTTTAACTCTGCTGCCAGAGTTGAAGAATCACTAACTTCTGTGTAATTTCTTGACTCAACTGCTGCCTAACCAGCAGGTAGTTCTTAGCTTCAGTTAACCACTAGGCACTTGGGGTCCAGTCCCTGCTCAGCACTTACAAAATGAAACGCCGTGGCCTCTCTGTTCTTCTGTTTCTTCATCTGTAAAAGGGAAATCAGAGTACCCACCATATAGTATGGTTGTGAGTATTAAATGACTCAATATATTCAACATATATTTGATCAGTGCCTGGCATATGGCAGCTACTATGTGTTTGCTATAATTATTAACATTAGTATTATTAACACTAATATTATTATTGGTTTGGGTATAATATATCAGTTGACCATTGGCATAACTATGCCACAGACCACTTATATTGGTTTCCTATGGCTGCTATGAAAGTTATCACAGACTTAGTGGCTTAAAACAACAGGAATTTATCCTTTCACAGTTCTGGAGGCCAGAAGTCTGAAACCAGTCTCACTGGGCCAAAATCAGGGTGTCATCAAGGCCATACTTCCTCTAGTGGTTATGGGGATAATCTGTGCCTTGCTTTTTCCAGCTTCTGGTAGCTGCCAGAATTCATAGTCCGCTCCAGTCTCTGCTTCCATAGTCACGTGCCATCCCCTCTTCCTCTTCAAATCTCCCACCACCACCCCCCTCTTATATAGGTATATGTGATTGCACTTAGGGTCCACCCAGATAATCCAGGATAATCTACCCATCTCAAGATCATTAACCTGATCACAATGGCAAAGTCCTTTTTTTGTGTCAGATGAAGTATCATTTACTGGTTCCAGAGACTGAGAAGTAGATAGGTGGGAGGGAGGATTATTCACCCCACCAAACCACTTTAAACCTTAGTGGCTACAGCAGTCAATTTGTATTTATTCTTCATGCATCCAGGGTTTGGCCGTTTTTGGCTGAGCCCATCCCAGGCTGTGGGTTGACTACAGATTGGCTCCACATGTAGCTATATTTTTGCTGATGTCAGTGGAGCCTGGGGCATGTTCTTCTCAGGATAACAGCAAATGCCTAAGAGGGCGCAGTTCACCACCCAAGCACATTTCAAACTGTTGAGATCACCACACATTGTCACAAGGGGGTGACCACACATTGACCAAAGCAGGTCACATCAATGGGGTGACCCATGTAGATGAAGAGGGAAGGGAAGGAGTGAATTTGCTATAGTGACAGCCTAGCTCAGGGTTTTCTGTAGATGACAGTTAACTTACAGCTACATTAACATACGTATTTGGAAGAGGAGGAAGATCAAGGATTCAAAGCCAACTTATTTAGTAGTAAGCCAATCTTCTGTAGTTGTTATTTGACAGATAAGTCAAAGAGCTGTGAGTTTTTGTGGTCTTAGCCTGGCCAAATAAGTACAGTCTTGAATGTGATGATCCCAGAAAACTTGTTCCGTGATTGTGGGTTTAGAGGCTAGACCTCCACAGACATGGAAACTCTGAGACTCTTTTGAGCTACTTTCCTTCTTTTGCCATAATATAGTGACTCCGTGGACTCCATGGACGTATGAAAAAGAAACAGTTTTCTGCACCTTTGGAAAAATAGAATATCTGCTGGATCACCTCTCAGAGAGGAAAGTAGAGAATACCTATCGGCTGCTGAGTTAAAACCAAAACTACATTAGTTACAGCAGCAGTCTCCAGACTTTTGCACACCAGGGACCAGTTTCATGGAAGACAATTTTCCCACAGACCAAGGCCGGGGAGGGAGATCATTTCGGGATGATTCAAGCACATTACATGTATTGTACATTTTATTTATATTATTACATTGTGATTTATAATGAAATAATTATACAACTCATTGTAATGCAGAATCAGCAGGAGCCCTAAGCTTGTTTTCCTGCAACTAGACATCTGGGGGTGACAGAAGAGCGATGGGGAGTGGCTGTAAATACAGATGAAACTTCGTTGGCTCACCTGCTGCTCACCTCCTGCTATGTGACCTAGTCCCTAACAGGCCACGAACTGGTACCAGTCTGTGGCCCAGGAGTATCTTCTCAGTCGTCCTTAGCCTGTGAGCCTGAACAGCTAGTTCATCTAAGTGGTCTGACCAAGAGCTGGTTCCTTATCCATCCCTTGTAACTTGATTTTTGTCCATTTGAGAATTAGTATATAATATTTGGGGATTCCCAGGTGGCGCTGGTGGTAAGGAACCCACCTGCCAATGCAGGAGAAGTAAGAGTTGCCAGTTCAGTCCCTGGGTTGGGAAGATCCCCTGCAGGAGGGCATGGTAACCCACTCCAGTATTCTTGCCTGGAGAATCTCCATGGACAGAGGAGCCTGGCAGGCTACAGTCCATGGGGTCGCAAAGAGGTGGACATGACTGAAGCAANGACTTCACATTCCAGGATGTCTGGTTCTAGGTGAGTGATCACACCATCGTGATTATCTTGGTCGTGAAGCTCTATTTTGTACAGGTCCTCTGTGTATTCTTGCCACCTCTTGTTAATATCTTCTGCTCTGTTAAGTCCATACCATTTACATCTTAACAAATTCATTTCATGGCCACATATTTGATTCTTTAATATTTCTTCTGCTAAGTCTTTATTGAATTTGTTATAGCATTTCTTCTGTTTATGCTTTGGTTTTTTGGCCACAAGGCATGTAGGATCTTAGCTCCCTGACCAGGGATCGAACCCCCACCTCCTGCTTTGAAAGGCGAAGTCTTAACCACTGGACCTCCAGGGAAATCTCCCAGATATTTGATTTTAAAGTAGGGAGGGGCTTTCTGAGTTTAGCAACAGCAAAAGAAGAATTATAAGGGCAAAGACTGATAGATATTGCAACATAATCCTTTACAATTTCTGGGTCTCAAAAATTATCATTATAGCAAAGTTGTGTTCAGTTGCCAGGAAGGGAGAAAGCAGGAGAGAGATAGAGAAAGGGCAGGGGAGAGGGAGGGAGGAGGAGGAGGGAAGGGGAAGGTAAGGAGAGAGGAGAGGAGGCAGGGGAAAGAAACCTTAATTTACTCTGGTAAAGAGTGTTAAAGGATTTATTTCGTACAACCGGAAGCTTTCTGGATCATCTTCACTCTCAGTTTGGCTCCCCCTTGTGGTTGCAAGATCTATTCAAGGAAAGAATTCACTTCTAGAAGTCCTTGGGCATTCTCTCTGAGGAGTGAGACATTTTTCTTTCTCAGCAACACCTGGAAAATGTCTCCTCATGGTTTATTAGCCAGAACCAAGAGCCATGGCCAGGAGATGGTAAAAGGCAAAATGCCCAAAAGTCTTTGTAAATGTAATAAAAAGTTAACCTACTTCATATATAAAAAGCCCTTACAAATCATGAGGTGAAATTATGAATATGTGATGGACAAGAAAAGGTATGAAGAGAAAATTCACTGGAGGAAAAATTCAAATAGCTAGTGAATTTTAAAAAATAACATTCCTAATCAAAGCAATTTAATCATAGCATATACAAAGGTTAAGCTTGTATCAATTTAGTTCATTCTTTTCAGCTCTTCAAATGGTGGAGTTTGGTAAGGACTGCTTAAGTATGTGGCGTTTGGAAATGGGTAATGGCAGCAGTTCTCCTTTAGAATTAGAATAGGTGCAATGATACTCCTACAATGGTATTTTAAAAAGCAGAAAACACTAGAAGTACCATACAGTAGGAGGTTGTTAACTGAATGACATGCGTGTTTCTTGCTGAGTCCTGTGAGGCTGTTCAGAATCACATTATAAGAAGATATTTGATCACATGAGGAAATGCGCTTGATGTATACAATAAAAAGCATTGCAAAGCACTTTATGATTATGTATTCTCAATTTTGTGTCAAATATGTGTATAACCAAAGAAGAAAAATGAGTACATTTGACTGCACTCAATTTTTTTTAAAAAAGCAACTTCTCTATGGTAGTATATTATAAACAGTATCAAAAGATCATTGGCATACTGGAAAAAAATATTTAAAACACTAATAACAAAAGAATGGTTCCCTTAATTTATATAGAGCTTATACAAATCAATTTTTTAAAAAAAGATCCAAAGAAAATGGATTGAAAAAAAAAAAGAGAAATATGCAGTTTATAAAAAGGAACTTAAATGGAAAACCAACAGGGTCCTACTGTGTAGTACAGGAAACTCTGGTCAATGTTATGTGGCAGCCTGGATGGCAGAGGAGTTTGGGGAAGAATGGAGTCCACTTGAAACTATCATGACATTGTTAATCAGCTCTACTCCAATATAAATTAAAAAGTTAAATCATTTCATTTTGACAAAACTATATTGTATTTATATTAGCTGGAAAATGGTATTCCTGTTGATTCAGTTTAACTCTGTTCCGACTTGATTGGTATATAATTAAGAAACTTCAGTCTTCAAATACTGTGTTATAAAACATTTCTTGGAAAATTAGTAGATTGGGTACTAGAATTTTTCAGACCTGTTTCTGGATTTTTCAGTAATATAGTGATAGCTGTGTGCACAAATATAAAACCAACATCACTGAGAAAACCTAGCATTTTACTCTAGATTTTTCTCTGAATAGTTAACATTTCTGTCTCACCCACAACATATTCTAGCATAAGCTATTCATTATTCTGACCATGTGGTACCTACTATTATGCTAAATCATGCACGGAGACCGTGCAGTTGTATTCTCTTTTATTTCCCCCTGTTTGGGAGTGAGTAATAACCAGGAGTGATCTTCGTAGTTATTTAATCATATCATGTTCAACTTGTGTACGTTTGAACTGTTGAAAAAATATCTGTCCTTAGTAAGTGTTCTTCTTATCCTGAGATTCCTCCTTACATTCATTACAGGTCAAGACAGAAAAATGGAAGGAGGAAGCATATTTGATGTTTACTCGGGTCATCTGAAGGACCTTTTCCAGATTACTTCCTTCTCTGTAGATTCTGAAATTCCTCTCCAGAAAGCATCCTCACTTGTATCCCCATCAGTGTCAACACTGGGGACTAATGGCATATTTGGGGTACAGGGATACATTAAAAGCGCCAGACTCAGCAAAACCCTGCTGGCACCATCACCCATTGCCTGCAGCAAGAGCCAGGCTCCTAGTAAGAGCTGCAAATATTAATTGCATCCCTGTGTAGAAGCAGTTTCCATCTGAAAAATGACTGTTTCTCAAAGCCAAACATTTGCCAGCAAAATATAATGTTTGACTTCAAGAAACTTATGTCAGATATATGGCCCTGCTTTTTTAATGTTGAATTATTAGAGAAACATAAAGTAGCAAGGTACGAAAATATGTCAAGTATAAGTGGTTCTAAAAACCTGTTTTTAATATATGTCCAGAGTCTAGCATAAGACCTGCTGCTCCTGCTGCTAAGTCACTTTAGTCGTGTCCAACTCTGTGCGACCCCATAGACGGCAGCCCACCAGGCTCCCTCATCGCTGGGATTCTCCAGGCAAGAACACTGGAGTGGGTTGCCATTTCCTTCTCCAATGCACGAAAGTGAAAGGTGAAAGTGAAGTTGGTTAGTTGTGTCCGACTCCTAGCGACCCCATGGCCTGCAGCCTACCAGGCCCCTCCATCCATGGGATTTTCCAGGCATGAGTACTGGAGTGGGGTGCCATTGCCTTCTCCGAGCATAAGGCCTAGTATATAATAATGGAATAATGTTTCCTCTCCCTAGTCTGAGGAGTAATCACAATAACCAGGTGAAAATCAAAGATACTGGTTGTCAGTGCCATGTGTGTGCACTTTGGATCAGAAAGAACCTCTTAACACTTTAAAAGTTTTGTTCATTATCGGTAGCTGTTATGATAGAATACGAATGTGTGTTCTTATAAAGTATCTGAAGCCTGCAAAGTAGTCTGCAGGGAACGCCGGCCTCTCTAGGGAAAAATTCTTCCCACTCCACCCCCAACTCCAAGCCAGCCAGGGAGCTGTCCCTCTGGCAGTGCTGACTTGAAAGAGCCTCACTGTGATAGGAAGTCAAGCTTCGTTTCATGAAGATTTCCTTTATTACATGTGGACTTTGACCAGATCTTACTTTTTAAGGGATTAGTTGTAGTTGTTTTCCAGTTATCTCATAGGCATATGTAGTTTTCCCTAGAATATCATAGATGTGTCCCCCATTTTTTCCTGCTTCTCCTATAGAAGCCATTAAATACAAAAGGAATTTGGGAAACTCTTCTGTTCATTATTGTTGTTGTTCAGTTTTTCAGTCATATCTGACTCTTTGCAACCTCATGGACTGCAGCACATCAGGCTTCCCTGTCCTTCACCATTGCCCAGAGCTCTTATATTAATAGACCAAACAAATGTTCAAGAACTCTTATTATGACACTGTGGTATAAGGGGATGGCATATCTTGATCCCCTTCAAAATGAACGAGTAGTCTGTGTACAAAGGATTCTGTAATTAAATATGTTTTAAAATTTTGGTTGAACAAAGTTAGAATAGATTTATTTACATAGAACTTCTCAGAGCTTTTGATATATCAAATGTATATTATGACTCTCTGAAAAGGAATTGCAGTATGCAGCCTTCCTGAACTTACTGAAAATGGAACGCTTTTTTTTTTCCCCCCCGGGGGCATTTCAAAGGCCATGTGTCCCCAAATTCACTTTTGAAACTCTATAAAAGAATGTTAGGGTGCACCTTTGGCTGGGCCTTTCAAATACCAGTTATTATCTGAGTTTTTAAGTGATCTAGGGAACCATTCAAAATTGAGAGCATTTGCAAGCATCTGAAGCAAAGGTTACTAGGTTTTTGGTTTTTGTTGTTGTTTTTTGTTTTTTTTTTTTTTTTTAAGGAATTCTGCCCATTCTAGATGCCAGACATAAAGGAAGAAAAGTTGGAACATTTGTTACATAAGATAAAAGCCCAACCTGTCCCCTGACTGGTTCATGAGCCACCTCCATCTCGGATGACAGGGGCTCTGTGGGTGGAGAAAGCGGCAGGTGTCTTCACACGAGCCTCAAACAGACAGCTCATTGGATCTGCTGAAATGCCTAAACACTTGACCCATACCCAGAAGTTCTGTGTCAAAAAGCAGTTTGGAAATAGCCTTGACCTGAGCGATTTTGAAGATAAATTATCAACTTTGTACCTCTTCTTTTAAGGGAAAAAAGAAAAAGATCTTAAACCAAACAGAAGAAAGTAGCCACTTCAGTAAAGCTCCACAGACTGTTTACTTTTGAACAAAATTGAATCCTGAAAGGCCCGTCAGAATGACTTAACCTGTTAGCTCAAATAATTTTGCTTTCAAATTAATTGCAATTTGAGTTTTGACAGAGTTAATGTTAAGCTAATCTTCTGACAGTAGTTGACTGGGAGATTCAATTGCTTCTTGAAGTTACAGTTACAAGGAGATTATCAGACTATAGCATTGTTGTATTAGCAGTAGTCGTGTGCACTGAAGAATTGCTGGGCTAATGGATCTGGGCAAGACCATATAGAAAACATGTGAGTCCCAAATGAAGGTTCACGAGACCAAAGTAAAGCTCAGGGTGAGCGTTTCTAAATCATACACCGCTACACACACAGCTAAGTTCATCAGGATAATTTATACTGGTCAGACTCACACTGCTCTTTTTGGGGGAGGGGAGCATCTCTGTAGTTGAATGGTTTACATCTGTTTATTGACTGAAGACCTGGTTACTTCATCATTTCTTTTTTTGTTCATCATTTCTTTTTAAATTTTCATTTTGTACTGGAATATAGTTGATTTACAATGCTGTGTTAGTTCCAGATGTACAGAAAGATGATCCAGCTATACACATCCATGTATCTGTTCTTTTTCACATTCGTTTCCCTTATAGGTCATTACAGAATATTCAGAGTATTGATTAGAGCTCCCTGTGCTAGACAGTTCATTCTTATTATCTATTTTATATATAGTAGTATGCATATGTTAATCCCAAACTCCTAATTTGCCCCTCCCCTCTTGCCCTTTGGCAACCATAAGTTTGTTTTCTAAGTCTTTGTTTTGTAAACCAATCCATTTATATCTTTTTTTTTTGGATTCCACTTACATGTGGAATTAAAGTAACATCATATGGTATTTGTCTTTGACTTACTTCACTTGGTATATTTCATTATTTCTTAATTTTTCCCTTAAGTCATCTGAAGACGCTGGTAATTTGTCTGAAACCAAGGAATTTTGTGTCAAATTTTATGCTAAGAAACTACAGATTATATTCACTGAGTCTTAGTTTCTTCTTCATACATATTAACTTTCTATTCTGATAGAAAGAAAAAAAATATGGGTACACTAGCATTTTAAAAATAGCACATCAGATCTTTATTCATGTTATCCCTTGTGGAGATATTTGAGTTGAAGAGGAATAACTCAAAATTTTTTTTCTTTGAATCTTCCTTTAAAATAACTCTTGGAGAGGCCAAGCCTTCATTAATCAATCATGAGATATTCCAAAATGGATGTCGTATTCTAAATACGATGGGGTGTATGGATACCAAAGACAGATTTTATGTACCTTACAATTTTCTTAAAGTTCAGCCTGGTACCTAAATAAACTCTCCTGTACCACAACTCCTAAACAGCCATAAACTGTTAGAACTTGGCTAGGGAATCTATATGGAAGATAGAAACTGAAGGATGATTCTACCAAAAGTTGTCCCTAGGCATAGAGGGCCTGGGAAGCTTAGAAGCTGGAATTTTGAAGGATTCTGATTATAGAAACCAAGAGAGTATCCAATTCAAGGCAACAGGATGCTGTTTGAAGACAGCCCAAATGGTCCTAGCACCCATAATGATAGAAAACAAAAACAGGGAGAACTAGAGAAAAACAAAGATGATCTGTGTTTGTTTCTGAAGTTAAACTGAAGATATATAATTGACCTGCTTCTTAATAGAGTGTAACCTAGAATCCTATATCTTTTGCAAAGTTTATCTTGTACTTTAGTGACTGCCAGATGTTGCTTTGCAATGCCTGACCACCGAAGTACGTGCCAGAGGAAACCAGGGTAGAATTAAGATGGTATTATAAAACATCTGGCTAGACACGACAGACTGTGTTTATATCCACTCCCCCTCAGAACCCCTCAATCAGCAGTTAAGGGATGAAAATTGGAGAAACCCACAAGGACAAATACAACCATAGTGGAAACAACAGCAGACAAGAGGCATCAACATAATTTTGGAAGTGAACATGTGGTTAGTCCTCCAGGCCAGTGGAGAAAGCTGAAATCTAAGTGTCTGCAGGGAAGAAGGCAGACAAGCAAGCCAGATCACCCAGCCATGGGGCTGCAGGAAGATTCAGGGTGGGAGGAACAGGTACCTCTGTAGGTAGGGGAGAGTGGTGGAGCTGAATGGGGAGACTGGTTGAAACTCTGAGTGTGTGTGCTAAGTCACTTCAGTCGTGTCTGACTCTCTGCGACCCCATGGACTGTAGCCCGCCAGGCTCCTCTGTCCATGGGATTCTCCAGGCAAAGAATACTGGAGTGGGTTGCCACGCCCTCCTCCAAGGGATCTTCCCAACCTAGGGATCCAGCCCTCATCTCTTACATTTCCTGCATCAGTAGGCAGGTTCTTTACCACTAGCTCCCCCTGGGAAACTCTAAATAAAAGAGCAGTTATATACCCAGGCCTCCCAGCCTCACAAAGCTGAGGTCTGCCTCAGTCTCATTTTGATAGAAGATAAGAAATTTACTCTGAAGAAGTTGAACCAGAAAAGCTCTGGCTTAGGGATACCAGGAACCAGTGGAGAGGGGTTATGCACCATATTGAAACCAAGTAAATTAAGTGAAAGTCTAGATACTAAAGATTCCCTCCAGTCCTCTTCACTCAGAATTCTGGGAGCAAAGAGAAAACCATTTAAAATACAGATGTTCCTGGGGTCCCCTACAGATGGCTGACCCCCACCTAATCACCCTTTAGTGAAGTCCACCGCCGATATACACACACACACACACACACTCACACACACACACCCCCCACATCTTTATCCATTCATCTGTCAATGGACATTTAGACTTTTCCACGTCTTGGCTATTGAGAATAGTGCTAAGAGCAACATGCTTTTAAGAGGGCTATTTGTAGAACAAGAATGAGCTCTTGAAAGTGGGAAGCATGATGATAAAATGAAAGATTTAGTATCTGGCTTGCAAGATGAGNTGAAGAAGTTGAACCAGAAAAGCTCTGGCTTAGGGATACCAGGAACCAGTGGAGAGGGGTTATGCACCATATTGAAACCAAGTAAATTAAGTGAAAGTCTAGATACTAAAGATTCCCTCCAGTCCTCTTCACTCAGAATTCTGGGAGCAAAGAGAAAACCATTTAAAATACAGATGTTCCTGGGGTCCCCTACAGATGGCTGACCCCCACCTAATCACCCTTTAGTGAAGTCCACCGCCGATATACACACACACACACACACACTCACACACACACACCCCCCACATCTTTATCCATTCATCTGTCAATGGACATTTAGACTTTTCCACGTCTTGGCTATTGAGAATAGTGCTAAGAGCAACATGCTTTTAAGAGGGCTATTTGTAGAACAAGAATGAGCTCTTGAAAGTGGGAAGCATGATGATAAAATGAAAGATTTAGTATCTGGCTTGCAAGATGAGGTTGAAAACATTAAGTCACTCAACAGATACTATTGGGTGGCTCCTATGTCCTTGGCTCTGTTTGAGGCAGTAGACATTGGTCGGTGAACAAGAGAGGCAAAGATCCTGGCCTAACAGAGCTTAAATTCCTGTAGAGGGAGAGCATAAACAACACAATAATATGTAAGTTACAGATGTTATAAAATGTTAAGTGCTGGAGGCAAGAGAAAAAATCGAGCATGGTGCAGAGAATGGGGAGTGCCAAGGCCAGGGGCGGTTGTGGGGGGAGGTGGTGGAGACAAGGGGAATTTTTACATATAATGGTTAGGGCCTGGTTTATTGGGAAGGTGACATTTGCGCAGACTAGAGAGTAAGGAAGATAGCTAGGTGGTATCTGGAGGAAGATCTTTCCATCCTTCCAGCAGAGGGGACAATTAGCGGAAAGGCCCTGAAACAGGAGGCTGGTGCAGGGCAGAGCCGGGTCCAGTGTGGCTGGAGTGAGCCAGGGAGAGGACAGTGGGAGGGGCTGGGTGGAGATTGTACCAGATCACGTGAGTCTTGTGGGCCAGAGGAGGGACTTTGGCTTTCACTCTAGGGGAGACAGAGATGGAGCACAGTGGCAGAGTCTTAAGCAGAGAGGAGACACGATCTGACTTTGGTCCTAAAAGGATCACTTGGCTGTGAAATTGACATGTATACACTATTGATACTCTGTATAAAATGGATAACCAGTGAGAACCTACTGTATACCACAGGGACCTCTGCTCCATCCTCACTGCTGACCTAAATGGGAAAGCGAAAGGTGCTCAGTCACGTCTGACTTTTTGTGACTCCACGGACTATACAGCCCACAAAATTCTCCCGGCTAGGATACTAGAGTGGGCAGCCTTTCCCTTCTCCAGGGGGGGTCTTCTCAACCCAGGGATTGAACCCAGGTCTCCCACATCGTGGGCAGATGGTTTACCAGCTGAGCTCTCAGGGAAGCCCCACCTAAATGGGAAGGAAATCCAAACAAGAGGGGACGTATGTATACGTATAATTGATTCACTTTGCTGTACCATGGAAACGAACACAACCTTGTAAAGCAAATATACTCCAATAAAATTTGTTTTAAAAGGAAAAAATTTTTAAAAATAAAATTGACTGTAGGGGTCAAGGTACTGAAGAGAAGAACTGGTTCCAAAATTTGGTAGCAGGGATGTGCCCTGTGGCTCTAATGTTCTTATATCTCAGCTGTACCTTCCAAGTTGGCCACTCTCTTCACCTCTATCTTCAGTGCCACCCAAGAAATGACTGGCTTGCCCTCTCCTCTGTCAGTCTGCCTTCTGCCTTATGTCTTCTGATAACTTCCTCACCAGGTCCTGTCATATCTCCTTCAGCTTCCAGCGCCCGTCTCTTGCATCAGATCCTAAAGCACATAGTATACGGTGGTTTCCACTTTCAGTGTTCATGTTGAATGAGGCCCTCTCTGGCTCCCTTGATTGCTGCTGAACCTCTCTAGGCATATTCAAATGTCATTAAGCATTTGCTTATTGAATATAGCAGTTAATTTTCTCCTTTCTGACACTCCATCATCAGGCAAAGTCCTCTCTGGAGTCCTGTTTATATGACTTGAAAAACTCCACAGTTTAAGCTCTTGAAACAAAGAGGGAAATGGGAAAAATCTGTCTCATACCTTAAATTTCAACCTTCAGACCCTTGATGAGAAAATTAACAACAGCCCTCCTCCCACACAAATGCAGACTTCTATGGGAGCGTATTGGTTTAAACCAACTAGGCTTTGATTACAAGGAAAAAGACATGATTTTTTTTTATTTATTTTTTTTTTTGCATAGAATCATTTGCCTCTGTAGTTTCTCATTGCTGCTTTTTCTCTGATGTTAGAAAAGTAAACAAAGCCTAAGGGACTTCCGATAAAGTTGATGGTATGACTGCAAGCTCATGAAATTCCTCTCCCCTAACTTTGCTGAAATTAACAAAAATGTAAAAGCAGCATTTTAAAAGGTTATTATTATAAGGTTCGTTTTGATCATAAAGGAGAACACGCCATCAACCCTGAAACCAAGAAAAGTTCCCAACTTCATACTATAAACTTGAGAAGTGTTATCCAAAAAATGAAATTGGACCAAATTGAAAGAAGCTGCTAAAAAGAAATATATGTATTCTTCAAAGACAGGCATGATGTGGAAAAGTACAAGGAGGGAATTCTGAAAAGTCTCACTGTTTTTGAAGGCTCTGGCCTTATGTATAAGGGTTCCTAGAGAGAGGGGTTGGTACAACCCATACCTCCATCAGGAACCCTTTCTTCTATCAAGAGGACTGCTTCCCCACCCCAACCCCCACCAGGCGAGAAGAGTCTTTCCTGACTTTGGTATGTCAGTAAGAGGGCATGAAAGAGGGGAAGCTTTTGCTGGGAATAATTCTTACGGCAAAACCAAGGAAAAGCTCCACAAGACATGGGGAAAGACTGTGTGTCCCCAGCCAAGCCAAAAGCCGACGATACCCCTCTTACTGAAGCAAAGCTCCAGTGCATTGATTTCATTAGTATTAAGGAAAGAAGTCAGTGGTCATCCACAGCCCCAGCTCTCTCTCCACCAGTCCTGGGCAGCCGAAAGCCCAGATAAGACATATCAATCATGGACACCCAGTCCATGTTATCAGAGGAAGAATAAAATAACACACCATCAAACACTATCCGGGGCAAACGGCATACTGAGGAGGAATGGCTGGTATTCATCAGAGTTTCCAGGTCACACTGACTGGCGACTGAGGCAGAAAACCTGCACAAACAAAAAAAGAAAGTAGCACAGGGGCTTCCCTGGTGGGTCCATTGGCTAAGACTCTGAGCTCCCAATGCTGAGGACCCAGTTTCGATCCCTGGCCAAGGAACTAGATCCCACATGCCACAACCGAATAAATAAACCTGTGCAACCAAATAAATAAACAAATAAATGTTTAAAAGAAAAGAAAGTAGCACAGCCTCCTGAAGACATGGACTAGGTTTCAAATAGTCCTACCAACTGATACATACTGGGTTCTAGATAGCCACCAGGCACTATTTTCAATGTTCTGTGCATAGTGAAACCTTTAATCCTCACACCATCTCTACAAGATCAGCACCATCATCGTCTACATCTTTTTTTAATTTGGCTGTGCTAGGTTGGATCTTGGTTGGATCTTTGGCTGGATCTTGGTTGCCGTGCTCAGACTTTTCTTGGTTGGATCTTTGGCTGGATCTTGGTTGCCGTGCTCAGACTTTTCTCTAGTTGTGGTGCACAGGCTTCTCGTTAGGGTAGTTTCTCTTGTTGCAGAGCACAGCCTCCAGAACGTGGGCTCAGTAGCTGCGGCACACAGATCCATGACACATGGGATCTTCCCAGACCAGGGGTTGAACCCGTGTCCCCTGCGTTGGCAGGCAGATTCTCAACCACTAGACCACCAGGGAAGCCCTATCATCCTCGTCTTATGGATAAAAAAGTGAAGGCACAGAGGGATTGGGAAGTTTGCCCCAGTTCACCCAGCTGGCTGGAGAGGGCCGGGATTTTGACACAGTCTGGTCCAGAGCCTGTTCTCCACTCCTCTGCTCTTATACCCTAGGAAACAAATATTTTAGGCAACTGCTTTGTACTCTCCAGGAAATTAAAGAGAATAGAAATTTACTGGCCATGCATCCTTTCTTGGAAGCTATTGGAGGGAGAGAAACCAAGATGAAGAAAGATGTAAGTTCAAGAATCAGGGATCTAATGTGGAAGAGACCTTTAAAAGTCCCAGGAGAGGAACTGTGGAGTGAGCTCAAAGAGCATACAGACATAGGGAGCATCGAAGAAAAAACATTCTAGTGATGAGGTTGGCAATGGGAAACATTACTGCTGATCATTTGATGAGTCTGGTAGAACATTTGGAAAGATTAGCATAAGTATTTAGGAAATAAGGCACATTTTTGAAAAACCAGTTATTACCTGTAAAAGCAAGTTTATATAATAAAGTAAAGCAATGGTAGCCAATTATGCTCCTTAGCACAGTGATGAACCAAATTCATATCTAACATATATTATGTATACATATATTATACAAATTATTCATGTAGCCTATATATAGCTAATATAACATGTAACAATGTAAACACTTTAAAATTCTGATGTAATTATTACTGAGTGATAAAGGAATAGTAACAGCAGTGATAAAAGAACTAACTCACCAACTTTTGTAATTTGGATAGAGTCTAAAAGATTCACCAAGAAATAACAGCCTATATATTATTTGTAAATACCAGAAGCAGTTGGAATAGTTGGAATGGAATGACACTGTGAGCTGAGGCGGTGGGCTCAGGTGGGCAATGGGAAGGACTACTTTCTTTTTTTATAGCATTTTTGGGCTGTTTGATTTTTTAGCTACACAATACCTAATTTAACCAAGACACAGATGAAATCTCCAAGGCTATCAGAAACAAACAAACAACCCTACCCCTTAAAAAGCACTTACGCATTATTTTTTCAGAGTACTGAAGAGTCTAACCAAAATCATTTTAACAAAAATCTCTATAAAACCCTTCTTAAAGATTGATGTCCTATATAGATGCGGCTCCAGGGAGTCTTAATATCCCTTTTTCTTTAAAAAAAAAAAAAAAAAGCAACCAACAGTATGAGAGTTTAAAAATGTGTTTTCTGTAAGCAATTGAATCACACGCTTCCACCCTGTAATTGTACTCTTGGTTTTTCAAGATGCTAAAGAAGGGACGTTTATTTTAGCGCTTGGGTGGAGGCCTCACATGGCCACGTGTGTGGTGGATTCAGCTGCAGGAGGAAAGGCATCTTGACTGAAATGGGTGAGTGTACTCAAGGCACATGCAGCCGTGAGTCACTCTCCCTGCCTCTCTGTCTCTGTACATTCTGCTTACACACGAGCTCCAGGTTCATCACAGATGGCTCCTGTCGTGTTTCCCTCGCATATCACGGTTTCTCCTCATCCGTTAGCTCCTCTTTGGGGGCCGTGAATGGCCTCCGCATGTCGGAGCAGCAGGCTGGGAAGGAGGGGCAGTGCAGCCTCCTGGGATGTTTAGGAACCTTTGTGAAAACCAGCCTAAAATGGCTAAATGAAAGAGGCTTCAGGGAATTCTCCGCAGTGTTCTGGGGTGTCCTAATGGGAAGGAAATCTTAAGAAGAGCGGCTATATGGATACAAATGGTTGATTCACTTTGCTCTGCAGCAAGGAATTACTATAACATTATGAAACAACTATACTCCAATAAAAGTTAATTAAAAAAAAATTTTTTTTAATCACCTCTGGAAAAAAAATAGAGAAAGAAAATGGCATCACAGGACTTCCGTGGTGGTGCTGTGGATAAGAATCCACCTGCCAGTGCAGGGGACAAAGGTTCAAATCCTGGTCCAGGAAGATCCCACATAGCACGGAGCAACTAAGCGTGTGTACCACAACTACTGAGCCCATGCCCTGCAACTACTGAAGCCTGCACGGTCTGTCTACAGCCTGTGCTCCCAACAAGAGACGCCACCCCGCTGAGAAGCCCACGTACCGCAATGCGGAGTAGCCCCCACTCGCCACTAGGCAGAAGGTGCTGCAGCAATGAAGACCCAGCACGACCATAAATACATAAATACTATTATTTTTTGGAAAAGGCATCACTTAAATTTTTCTGAGAGAAACTGGCAGCCACAGATGGGGATCTAAGAAGAAATAAAAGAACCCTGAGCAATTCTGGAGAATTCCTACTGTGTGGGCTTTGAATTAGAGGTTGAATTTCTTGGTCCTGAGAGTCCCCAGAGACAGGGAGGGAAATAGTACCATCAACCTAAAAATTCAGACAGTCATTTAAGTAGCAGCAGTGAGTATCATTTGGACAGTGGTGGCTGTGTGTCTGAGGAGGTTATCCAAGAAAACAGTGAGGAAGTTTGGGGACTTGGGACTCAAGTAGCAGAAAAGAAAAGAAAGCAATTTATACTGGAAATACTGCACGAGAAAAGATACATTTGGTAATAGCATAGTTAGGGGAAGAGTCAATGATGAAGGTTATACCAAATTTCTTTTTACTTGAGAGGCTGAGAAGGATGGAATCCTGAGGAAAATATAAGTAATCTATGACTTCACTGTGCCTGGATAAAGCAGGCCCACTGAAATGTTTACATATTGTCTGATTGATTTCTGAGCAATGCAAACATTGGACAAGGATTCATACGATATCAGTCATCTGTTTTTTACCCTTTCCCCAGGAATACATCTAAATTCTTGGGAGTTTACATAACACCCAGGGAGGGGACCTGCACAGACTGTGAATAAATCGGTTCATACCTCCACTGCAACACTGTAGTAGCAGCTGATGTGTGCTGTCTGTGCAAAGCTAGGTTTCATAAAAGAACTGTGGATGTTGATGGCTTTGGCTTCTGACTCATCTTGCTTCCTTTCAACATTCTTAAAATATTTATCCAAGGATAATGGTATTTTGGCTTTCTTCTTTTCGTGACCTTAGAGTTAGAACAGGGCTCTGCTTCAGACTCCACACACTTCTTTGTCGATAATGAACCCCCTAGACTCTGAGTCAAAATGACAGGTGTGCCTCCTGGCGCCACCTATTGGTGGAATGCAGCATTGACATGCTTCGGCTTGGGCTGATTTTATGATATATGTAAAATTCCAGGTTGAGCATCTAAGTAAAGGAGCGTCTGTGATTTCAAAGTGATCCAGCAACATCTTCCTTTTTTTATTTTCCTCTATCGTGAAGGTGTGGCGGGGCACCCTGGCCCGCATGCGGTACAAGAGGACCAAAGCAGCACTGACGATTATCAGATACTACCGTCGCTACAAGGTCAAGTCCTACATCCACGAGGTGGCCAGACGCTTCCACGGCATCAAGACCATGAGGGACTATGGCAAGCATGTGCAGTGGCCAACCCCGCCTAAAGTTCTTCACCGTTTCGAGGAGGTCCTACAGGCAATTTTTAGTAGGTAAGAACCTGTTGATATGTGCAGCATCCGTGTATGGTAGTGCACTTCCTAGATAAAGTTACAAACCTGAGACCATGACATGAGCTCTGCTATTTGCTATAGGACATTGGTTTTTCCCAGGTGGCTCAGACGGTAAACAATCTACCTGCAATGCAGGAGACCCAAGTTTGATCCCTGGGTGGGGAAGATCCCCTGGAGGGGAGGGCATGGCAACCCCCTCCAGTATTCTTGCCTGGAAAACCCCATGGACAGAGGATCCTGGCGGGCTACAGTTCATGAGGTCACAAAGAGTTGGATACGACTGAGCAACTAACATTTCCATTGGCTTTTACCTTGTGTCTCCACCTTCATGATTTCACTGTCAAAGGGCATCTGCTTACCCCTCAAAAAATTGAACCGTCTACGTATTTTTCCCATAGCAGTAGACAGTAGTATGCCACAAGGCCCAGGTCAAGCCATATTTAAGATAAGCTATTAGCATGATGTCTCTACTTTCTTTTATTTTTTGCTGTTAGAATTACCACATATCACTCACGCTAGGAAGTCTGTTACCCGTTCAGAGCAGTGATTCTCTGTCCACACCTGAAATTCACAAAAAGTTTGTAAAACACACCAAGGCCCAGGTCCCACCTCTGAAAAGTCCTATTTAATGGTGCTGGGGAGCCCAGCCCAAGGGGAAGTCCTGGGTGATTTTAAAATAAAAGAAAGAAAACACTGTTATAGAGCAAGCTATTTTTAAAAACAGATAAGTAAATANTCCACACCTGAAATTCACAAAAAGTTTGTAAAACACACCAAGGCCCAGGTCCCACCTCTGAAAAGTCCTGTTTAATGGTGCTGGGGAGCCCAGCCCAAGCGGAAGTCCTGGGTGATTTTAAAATAAAAGAAAGAAAACACTGTTATAGAGCAAGCTATTTTTAAAAACAAATAAGTAAATAAATAAACATCCATGTCACATTCAATACCTTCCCAGCTAATCTTCATTTTTTTATAAACTGCCCTGCGTCTGACTTTGTAGTTATTCATAGCTTCTTTCGTCTCGTTTTTTTAAGCTTGTTTGTTGCCAGCATGCACCGAATATATTTAGCTATGTCTTACACTCTTACACACAGCATCTAGTCACATAAACTAAGTTGTATGTATGTTTTTAGTCCCTAAGATGCGTCTGACTCTTTGCAGCCCCATGCACTGTAGCCCACCAGGCTCCTCGGTCCATGGGATTGTCCAGGCAAGGATACTGGAGTGGGTTGCCAGTTCCTTTTCTGGAGGACCTTCCTGACCCAGGGCTCGAGCCCGAATCTTCTGCATTGTAGGCAGATTCTTTACCTCTTGAGCCATTGTTGTGCAGTCCCTAAATCGTATCCTACTCTTTNTCCACACCTGAAATTCACAAAAAGTTTGTAAAACACACCAAGGCCCAGGTCCCACCTCTGAAAAGTCCTATTTAATGGTGCTGGGGAGCCCAGCCCAAGGGGAAGTCCTGGGTGATTTTAAAATAAAAGAAAGAAAACACTGTTATAGAGCAAGCTATTTTTAAAAACAGATAAGTAAATAAATAAACATCCATGTCACATTTAATACCTTCCCAGCTAATCTTCATTTTTTTATAAACTGCCCTGCATCTGACTTTGTAGTTATTCATAGCTTCTTTCGTCTAGTTTTTTTAAGCTTGTTTGTTGCCAGCATGCACCGAATATATTTAGCTATGTCTTACACACAGCATCTAGTCACATAAACTAAGTTGTATGTATGTTTTTAGTCCCTAAGACGCGTCTGACTCTTTGCAGCCCCATGCACTGTAGCCTACCAGGCTCCTTGGTCCATGGGATTGTCCAGGCAACGATACTGGAGTGGGTTGCCAGTTCCTTTTCTGGAGGACCTTCCTGACCCAGGGCTCGAGCCCAAATCTCCTGCATTGTAGGCAGATTCTTTACCTCTTGAGCCATTGTTGTGCAGTCCCTAAATCGTATCCTACTCTTTGTGACCCCATGGACTGCAGCACTCTAGGCTTCCCTGCCCTTCACTATCTTCCAGAGTTTCCTCAGACTCATGTCCATTGAGTCAGTGATGCTATCCAACNGTGTGTTCAAGGATTTTGCTCTGAATCGCGGAGTCTTGTTTTCTTCTAACATCTCCGTGCATCTAGCTTCAGCGCCCCCCTCATTCCTCACAGCAGTTCTTTTTCATCCTGGGAAGGCCGGGTGCCTTCCTCGCGCCCAGCTTCTTCCTGGGGTCAAGGTACTGAGCTTGCCAGCATCAGCTGTCGTCCGCTGCACGTGTTTAGGAGATGGAGGTTTGCTTGATCAGGAGGAGTGTGTGCTCATCCCCCGCCCCGCCCACCCCCCAGCTTGGGTGGGTCAGGTCTGAATTCCCCAGCACAGCTCTCTGCCACAGGCCCCTGGAGTCAGTCCGCGGTGGACCTGGTCCTGGGCCACTGTGGGCAGTGAAGAGGGGATAGACTGACCCGACACATGGCCTCCATGGCCCTGTAGGTTCTGGCCCCAGCTCTCTTCCTGACACCCCCTCTTCTGTCCACCTCCCGTAGGCTCCTGCTCCACTCACAGGACTCCTTGCTGTTCCGCCAGACACCAAGCCAGCTCACATGTTAGAATCTTGGTGCTCACTGTTTTCTCGTCCTAAACGCTCTTGCCCAAGCATCCATACCGCGGGCTCCGCCACTTCCTGCTCCTCTGTCCTTGTCGGCTGCCTTCTAGACCAGCCTCGGCATCTCATGCCTGCTCTCGGCTCCTTGCCTCTGTGGCACTCCTCTCCCCGTTCCTTGGCTTATTTTCTTTCATAGCCCTAATCCCACCATCCACACTGTGTGTTTACTCACTCGCTTATTCGTCTGTCTCTGCTTTCTGGGGCTTCCCTGGTGACTCAGTGGTCAGATACCTGCCTGCCAATGCAGGAGACATGAGACGTGGGCTCNTGTGGCACTCCTCTCCCCGTTCCTTGGCTTATTTTCTTTCATAGCCCTAATCCCACCATCCACACTGTGTGTTTACTCACTCGCTTATTCGTCTGTCTCTGCTTTCTGGGGCTTCCCTGGTGACTCAGTGGTCAGATACCTGCCTGCCAATGCAGGAGACATGAGACGTGGGCTCAATCCCCAGGTTGGGAAGATCCCCTGGAGGAGGGCATGGTAACCCACTCCAGTATTCTTGCCTGGAGAATCCCATGGACAGTGGATTCTGGTGGGCTACAATCCATGGGCTCACAAAGAGTTGGACATAACTGAGCAACTAACATTAAACTCTGCTTTCTAGAACGTCAGCACCTAGCAGAAAGGATCTTCGTCTGTCTGTTTACAGCTGTGCCTCCACCCCCTAGAACAGCATCTGAAGTTTAGTAAGTGCCTAGAAAACCTTTGATGAGTGAATGAATGATGGAGCCAGAGTTCCTATGCCCTAACTATAGATATTAAGAGAGTCCGTGTATCACTAAGTTCTAGTCGCTTCCATGCAAACAGCAAAGGAAGTTTTACAAAAATCTCTGTCCACATAAAACCGTTATGTCTTTTAACACGTTCTGTGTATATTTTGGAGGTTTTTTTTTTTTAGGGTGATGTGGAAGCAATTTAATTCTACTTAAAGGCAGCCTCAGTTATTTTTGAGAGTGAATAGGATGATATTTTTAAAGTCTAAAACATTTTGTTCACTTATAGATGGAGAGCATCCCAACTTATCAAGACCATACCTGCTTCAGACTTGCCTCAAGTGAGGGCAAAGGTTGCAGCCGTGGAAATGTTGAAGGGTCAAAGGGCTGACCTTGGGCTCCAGAGAGCCTGGGAGGGCAACTATCTTGCTTCGGTAAGTCCAGGAGAACAAAATGGAATCTACTTCTGCTCCTTTGACAAAGAAAGAGAAGATATTTTCTCCAGGAATTTATAGAAAGACTAAGGCACCTTCAGAAGCTAAATCTTATGAGAGATACTAAAGACTGTGCTGCCTCTAAGTGTTACCACGTGTGTATTTCCCTCACTTTAAAGAGAGTTATCAGGACTTCCCTGGTGGTCCAGTGGTAAAGAATCTCCCTTGCAATGCAGGTGACACTGGTTCGATCCTTGGTTGGGGAAGTAAGATCCCACATGCCTCAGGGCAACTAAGCCAATGAGCCACAATAATTGAGACCGTGCTATAGAGCCTGTGAGCCCCAACTAAAACCTGATGTGGCCAAATAAATAAATATTAAACCAGAAACAGAGAGAGAGTGTTCTCTGCCTTCTGTCCATATGAATTAGGTACATTCAATAACCTGGCTTTGATCATTTAAACCTTCTCCTGCATAATTCAGCAACTATTTTTAATTACCCACCTTTGTATCAGTTAGTCCCAGAGCTATATTTCATCCTCTCTCCCATTCTTGATTTTTGAAATAGTCTAGGATCTTTGGTGTTAGAATAAGCTTAAAGGCTTATCATCTGGGGTGGGGAGGTGAGAAGGACCTGTGTGAAAATACATGAGCAGAGTTATAAAGCAGTAAAAGATGATGTTTTCACCTAAAATGTTAAGCACGCACCTTTTACCGTGTTTCCTGTTTCTTTCAGAAACCAGATACACCTCAGACCTCAGGCACATTCGTCCCCGTTGCGAATGAACTGAAACGGAAGGACAAATACATGAACGTCCTCTTTTCCTGTCATGTCCGTAAGGTAAGGCAAACTTGAAACAGACTTCCTGGGGAAGAAAAGACTGATTCAGGTGAAAGTGATTTAGCTATGACCCCAGGGAACCAGAACAGTAGGTCCATGACTGGCTACATCATCCATGGGCACTACCTGTATATATGGTGAAGCATTGATTCAGTGACTGAAGTGACTACAATATCAGGGTCAGGCTATAAAGTCTAATTAGGGAAGTGAAACATGGACATACCCCTGAGAATGGAGAGCAAGAAAAGTGGTAGCTACATGGGCAAATACATCTTTTTCCTATCACTTAAATCTCTTTAAAAGATCATTGACTGCACTTCAGTGTTCATAGCAGCATTCTTCACAGTAGTTAAAGTAGAAACAGCCCAAATGTTCATCAATAGATATATGAATAAAGAATACAGATATCCATCCAATGGAATACTCTTCGGCCATGACAAGGAATGAAACACATGCCGCACTGTGGATGAACCTTGAAGATACTATCTAAGTGATGAGACGCAAAAGGACAAACACTGTTTGATCCCACTTGCATGAAATGTCTAGAACAGTCAAATTAGTAGAAATAGAAAGTGGAACTGTCGTTACCAGGGGCTGAGAGGAGTGGGTAGTGTATGTCTTCTTACATAATGCATGTTAGCATTCAGATACTCTGAGGAAAAAGAGATTGACTCAATATTATACAGACTTTTAAACAAACTAGAGAGCAGCCTGTTTTAAACTTCGAATGAAATGTCACCATGGAGAGCTTACTGGTAGTATCTTGGTTACCAAAGTGTAGAGTCGGATTCTGAACTGTAGATCCAGAAATTCTATTTGATCAGTATACCTAGAGTTCATGAGACAACCAAGAAGTGACTTTTGCTAACCAGATTCACACACCCACACAAAACAGTATAAGCCATGAGGCCAGCTTTTTAATTTGACAAAAGAATGTACCATTTTAGTGAATTCTCATATCCACTATCTAGGACACTTCCTTTCTAGTATCACAGTCAGATTAGTCATCAGGACAACTGATCAGAGAGAGCTGGATGGTTTTGAGAATTACGTCATCTACTTAGACAGACCTGGCATCCCTGATTCTGTCTTTCTAGTGATAACAATTTGATGTCTGACAACATGTCTCTCCCTAGGTCCTACTGCAAAAAAAAAAAAAAAAAAATCGAGAATGTTTTAGTCATGCTTCTGTATTTCTAAGTGCAATGCAAAATAATACACCATTTCTTCACATCATAGCTTAGGTAATGTCATCTTTAGCAACTTTCCAGCCCTCCAGGACATATGTAGGTAAACTTGATATGATTTTAGTCAAGTCCTCTTCTTTGTTTTGGTTCTTTCTGAAACAACCACCTTCCATAGCTACAGCCATAAAAGGGCTTCCCAGGCGGTGCTCGTGGTAAAGCACCTACCTGCTTAATGCAGGAAACACGAGAGACATGCATTTGACCCCTGGGTCAGGAAGATTCCCCTGAAGGGCATAGCAACCCTCTCCAGTATTCTTTTTTGCCTGGAGAATCCCCGTGGACAGAGGAGCCTGGCAGGCACAGTCCATAGCGTCACAAAGAGTAGGACATGACTGAAGCGACTTAGCACGCACAGCTATAAAATGTCCTTTAAGGTGGGAGACCTGTGCAAATAGTTCAGTTCAGTTCAGTCGCTCAGTCTTGTCCGACTCTTTGTGATCCCATGAATCACAGCACGCCAGGCCTCCTGGGAGTTCACTCAAACTCATGTCCATCGAGTCAGTGATGCCATCTAGCCGTCTCATCCTCTGTCTTCCCCTTCTCCTCCTGCCCCCAATCCCTCCCAGCATCAGGGTCTTTTCCAGTGAGTCAACTCTTTGCATGAGGCGGCCAAAGTACTGGAGCTTCAGCTTCAGCATCAGTCCTTCGACTGAACACCCAGGACTGATCTCCTTTAGGATGGACTGGTTGCACTCTCACCCATAATGTGTTTTATCCTGATCTGACTCCAGGGAAACTTCATCTCTGGCCCCCCGTGGAGCTGACAAAACCTACAGACAAATCCCTAGAAGTGTGCAGGCAAGAGCAAGATAACTAGAGATTTTTCTCTAGTTGAGGATTTTAGCTTGGGTAATAGAAAAAAATCAGATAAGAGCTTATCTAACACTGAATCTGTGATCAAGTTTTTCTATTACTTTATGAATTTAAGAGGAAGAAAAATTGTGTCCCTTCCTATGTTAGAATTGCTTTAAATAAATCTGAATTTATAAATTCACAGATGTATTGAAAACATTTGTCTTTGATTTGTTTTGATTTAGCTAAGTTATGCAACTCAAAGCTTTTCCTTCGTTACGTTAATGTCCTTCTCACTCACTTGATTCATGCATTAAGGGTGATTTGAGCTGCTAAACCTCAAGGTAAAGACTTATGACCTGTGCGCCTTAGAAATTACATTTCTGCGTAAAAAGAATGTATTTCTAAACAGTGCTTCAGTGGAATTGTTGCTTTGAAGGTTTTGTCTCTTGGTTTCCGGATTGACTCATGGACATATCATCAGAAGGGCTAGAGTCTCCACTTGAGCACTATGGCCTACTGTTTTTCAAATCTTGTGTGACCTTGAGAAATGATGCAACAAGTTGTTTTTTTCCATATTCGTTTGCAGCACAATCGATCTGTTTCTCAGTGTGATCTCACAAAAGATGAGGAGCCCGACTTTTACTTGCTATTCAAATTCCATGTTAGAGGTTCTTTGTTTTCCATATCCTAAGATGGATACAAATGATTAGTGTTCTCCAAGAGGCTTTTCACAAACCAATGTTCTGTTAAATATGATTTTTTTTAAAAAAGAGTTCCACAACTAAATGTATTCAGGAAAAAAGTATGCAAGTGCTAGTCACTCAGTCATGCCTGACTGTTTGCAACCCCATGGACTGTAGCCCGCCAGGCTCTTCTGTCCATGAAATTTCCCAGGCAAGAATACTGGAGCAGGTTGTCATTTCCTACCCCGGAGGATCTTCCTAGTCCAGGGATCGAACACGGGTCTCCCACATTCTTTTACCATCTGAACCACCAGGAATGGATGGGTTAAACATGCTTGTATAATGCAGAATTCTAGGAACCTTTGATGTATCCTTGGGCTCTGAACACCCCAGGGGAGGCTGTGGTTTGCAGTACCTCAAACCAGCATTGCAGGAGGTTGAGCAAAACAACTTAGAAAAACTATCCAGAAACTGCAAGCACCTGGTTTCAAGTTGGCTGACCAGTGCTAGTTCTCTTCTATGGCAAAAAAAAAAAATGTTGCTATGTGAAGTAAATCATTACTACCAAGAGTAGTTATTATTTTACCACATAGAGTCTGTTTTCATCTTAGTTAAAGATAGGACTGAGTGACTAACACTTTCACTTTTCATTGAGATATGATTCACATAACATATCTTTCACCATTTTAAGCACATGTATTTAGAATAGGGTTGAATACCCATCACTAAAACCAGCTGTCGACATTTTCATTAACCCGTAAAGAAACCCCACACCCCTCAGCTGTCCCCCTACACCGAAACCTCCCCATTCCCCAGCCCAGTGAAGCCACTAATCTATGCTCTGTTTGTTTAGATTTGCTTATTCTGGGCATTTCATATGAATGGGACTGTATAACACACGGTCCTTTGTGACTGGCTTCTTTGACTTGGCATGCTATCGGCGGGGTTCTTTCATGGTATAGCAGGTATCAATACATCATTCTTTTTATTGCAAATTATATTCCATTGTATGGATATATCACAATTGGAGAAGGAAATGGCAACCCACTCCAATGTTCTTGCCTGGAGAATCCTAGGGACGGGGGAGCCTGGTGGGCTGCTGTCTCTGGGGTTGCACAGAATCGGACACGACTGAAGCTACTTAGCATGGATATATCACATTTTATTTATTCATTCCTCAGTTAATGGACATTGCGTTGTTTCTACTTTGCAGCCATTATGATTAAGGCAGCTGTTAACATTCAGGCACAAGTTTTTCGCTGGATGTGTTTTCAGCTCCCTTGGGTATATACTTCAAAGAGGAATTTCTGAGCCATGTGGTAATTCTATGTTTAACTGTTTCAGGAGCTGCCAGACTGTTTTCCAAAAGGACTGTATCATCTTAGACCCCACTAGTAGTAATGAGGGTTCCACTTTCTCCACACCCTGGCCAGCATTTGTTACTGTCTGTCTTTTATATTATTGTCATCCTAGTGGGCATGAGGTGGTATATCTCACTGTGGTTCTGATGTGTGTTTCTCTGATAGCCAGTGATCTCAAGCACCTTTTCATGTTTTTCTACAGCCACATGTATATCTTCTCCAGAGAAATATCTCTTCAAATTCTTTATCCATTAAAAAAAAAATGTTTGGTCTTTTCATTATTGAGTTATGTACTCTAGATACAACATACATCCTTTATGTATTCTACATAAGAGGGTTTTTTTTTCAGATATGTGATTTGCAACAAGTTTCTCCTGTGGGTTGCCTTTTCACTTTGGTTGTACTGACTGGGTCACATGGATTTTGTTCTTTAATTCTTATGCATTTTTCTTGTTTTCCCTGATCAATTGTAAAACTGTGACCTTTACATTGTAAAAGTCCACAAATCTGGAAGCACCTACTCCTTTTCCATATCTTTTGCATCCAGTAGAGTGGTCATAGCTGGATAACATCTATTATAGAATTTGGCTCCACCACCAGAATAAGTTCAGTTGCTCAGTTTTGTCCAGCTCTTTGCCACTCCATGGACTGCAGCACGCCAGCTTTCCTGTCCGTTGCCAACTCCTGGAGCTTGCTCAAACTCATGTCCATCGAGTCAGTGATGCCATCCAACCTGCCTTCAATCCTTCCCTGCATCAGGGTCTTTTCCAGTGAGTCAGTTCTTCACATCGGGTGGCCAAAGTGTTGGAGGTTCAGCTTCAGCATCAGTCCTTCCAGTGAATATTCGGGACTGATTTCCTTTAGGATAGACTGATTGGATCTCCTTACAGTCCAAGCAACTCTCAAGAGTCTTCCTCAATACCACAGTTCAAAAGCATCGCTTCTTTGGCACTCAGCTTTCTTTATAGTCCAACTCTCACATCCATACAAGACTACTAGAAGATCCATAGCTTTGACTAGATGGGCCTTTGTTAGCAAAGTAATGTCTTTGCTTTTGAATATGCTCTCTAGGTTGATCATCACTTTCCTTCCAAGGAGCAAGCGTCTTTTAATTTCATGGCTGCAGTCACCACCTGCAGTGATTTTGGAGCCAAAAAAAATAAAGTCTGCCACTGTTTCCACTGTTTCCATGAGATGCCATGGAGGTGATGGGGCCAAATGCCATGTTAGTTTTATGAATGTTGAGTTTTAAGCCAACTTTTTCACTCTCCTCTTTCACTTCCATCAAGGGGCTCTTTAGTTCTTCTTTGCTTTCTGCCGTAAGGGTGGTATCATCTGCATATCTGAGGTTATTGGTATTTCTCTCAGCAATCTTGACTCCAGCCTGTGCTTCATCCAGCCTGGCATTTCGCATGATGTACTCTGCATATACATTAAATAAGCAGGGTAACAATATGCAGCCTTGACGTACTCCTTTCCTGATTTGGAACCAGTCTGCTGTTCCATGTCCAGTTCTAACTGTTGGTTGTTGACCTGCATACAAATTTCTCAGGAGGCANGCCATAAGGGTGGTGTCATCTGCATATCTGAGATTATTGATATTCTCCCATCAATCTTGATTCCAGCCTGTGCTTCATCCAGCCTGGCATTTCGCATGATGTACTCTGCATATACATTAAATAAGCAGGGTAACAATATGCAGCCTTGACGTACTCCTTTCCTGATTTGGAACCAGTCTGCTGTTCCATGTCCAGTTCTAACTGTTGGTTGTTGACCTGCATACAAATTTCTCAGGAGGCAAGTAAGGTGGTCTGGTATTCCCATCTGTTGAAGAATTTTCCAGTTTATTGTGATCCACACAGTCAAAGTTTTTGGCATAGTCAATAAAGCAGAAGTAGATGTTTTTCTGGAACTCTTTTACTTTTTTGATGATCCAACAGATGTTGGAAATTTGACTTCTGGTTCCTCTACCTTTTCTAAATCCAGTTTGAACATCTGGCAGTTCACGGTTCATGTACTATTGAAGCCTGGCTTGGCAAATTTTGAGCATTACTTTGCTAGCATGTGAGATGANACTGATTTCCTTTAGGATGGACCGGTTGGATCTCCTTGCAGTCCAAGGAACTCTCAAGAGTCTTCTCCAACACCACAGTTCAAAAGCATCAATTCTTCGGTGCTCAGCTTTCTTTCAGTAGAAAGGCTAATGGATTTCAGCTTAGAAGGAAGGGATGTTCTAAGACATTCTTGATCATAGGTAGTCTTCTCAACAAAGACCTATAATCTCATATTAATCATCATTTAAGCCTATTAACCCCATAGTCTTGAAGAAGGAGATGAAGGAAGATGAGGGAGAAGGTAACATTTTGTCAAAGTCTTGTAAAATGTGTATTTCTTTTTCTTACTTTCTATTAAAGGGAGAGCAATCAGGCGCATGATAAAAATACAATAAATAAACAGGTCTATGAACTGAAGTTATTTTCTACATTCTTCCTGTTGACTGGTGTATAGTTATAGTCATTGTTCCTCTCCATCATCATCAGTGTTATCAATAATAAATTTTTTAAAGTAACAATGTTTAGGTTAAACATCAAGGTAAATTGAGGTCAACAGGCAGGACACACACTGTCACCGATGCTATCACCCACATCCCTTTGATTTCCTTTCCACATTTGTACATTCCTGCCTAACTTCCAATAGCCAGCATCTTTGTTAAAAGGCTCCCCACACACTGCTGGGACCCTTGACTGGAAATAATCCCCACCCCTAGCCACCTACACGGCCAGTGGGTGTGGCATATAAATCCTCCAAACCCCACCGTTCATTGGCCGTGATAATTCTGGTGTGTTTCACATCATTTGCAGGAGGTTTTCTATAGGAATCAGCTGCGCTGCCCACCACAGTCGCTGCTTAATAATGGGCCCTACTGGCCGCCCTCCCACCCTGAGCCACCTCCCCACTCCCTTGCCCAGCTCCCTGCACCTCCTGGATCAGTTCTGAAGCTCATCAGCCTTTGTCTCAGGACATGCTTTGTGCTATACTAAGTCACTTCAGTCATGTCCAACTCTTTGCGACTCCATGGACTGTAGCCCGCCAGGCTCCTCTGTCCATGGGATTCTCCAGGCAAGAGTACCGGACTGGGTTGCCATGCCCTCCTCCAGGGGATCAGCCCGACCCAAGGATTGAACCTCTCAGGAGGGAGTAGATTGAATGGGGCTGGGGACTTCCAGCCACGTCTATAACAATGCCCTTCAGTCTGAAGCAAATACAGCCAAATATTAAGTCTGAATAATAGGGATGTGAATATTATTTTATTCTTTATTCTTTTTGTATGAAATATTTTGAAACTTAAAAAGTTAAAGGAGACTTCCCTGGTAGTCCAGTGGTTAAAACTTTGGCTTCCAATGCAAGGGGTGCAGGTTTGATCCCTGATTGGGGAGCTAAAAATCCCACATGCCTTGGGGCAAGAAAAAAACAACCCACAAAGCAGAAGCAATATTGAAATAATTTCAATAATGCCTTAAAAAATAGTCCACATCAAAAAATCTTTGAAAAAAAAAGTTTATGACAAGGAAGCTTTAAAAATGATAATGCCCATGGCAGGGATGAAGAAGCTGAGAGGAGATGGAGAAAGATTTTAGTCTTAACCAAGCTGAGTTTCAGACACCGATGACACTTGGAGGTAAACATCCTATCGATCACTGGAGTCTAACATTGTATAAAAGAGCATAGCATTCAGCACTGAGGATAAAAGTTTAGGAGCAGACACATGTATCATTTGAGGCTGAAATGATCAGTTTAGAGGAAGAAGGGGCAGATGATTCAAGAGCATCATGCTTAAATGGTAGGGAAAAGAGACTGACTGAAGGAAACGGAATGAAAACGAAATCTCCGTTCTTTCTGGGCCTCCGCTTTCTCCTTTCTCTTCTAATGTGCCAAATGAGTTCTAATTTCTCTCCAGTTCCATAAGGTTATGAATTATTCCAGGAAGGAGAAGAACTCTGGAAACACTGTGTTTCAGAATCAAGTTGGAAAGTTTTCAGAAAGAAGGGTAATCAATAAAAACATAACTACTGATCCCACCCTTTGCTCCGTCCTTCTCTGCTCTCCATTCCTGCTTCTGCCCAGCTGCCTGTCCTGTGTCAGTGAGACTTTTCTGGCTCCAGGGAACAGATTGTGACTGTGGGGAGGGGGAGAGAGATTCCCTCTGTTCCTCTTAAATGTTTGTGGCTGGACTAATAATAAAGTTGACACAAGACAGATTAACAGGAGGAAACCCAACTTAGTTTTATGGGCATCAGGCAGTTCAGTCACTCAATCATTTCCAACTCTTCCACCCCATAGAAGCAGCACGCCAGGCTTCCCTGTCCATTACCAACTCCTGGAGCTTGCTCAAACTCGTGTCCATTGAGTCGGTGATACTATCCAACCATCTCATCCTCTGTCGTCCCCTTCTCCTCCTGCTTTTAATCTTTCCCAGCATCAGGGTCTTTTCAAATGAGTCAGTTCTTCACATCAGGTGGCCGAAGTATTGGAGCTTCAGCTTCAGCATCAGTCCTTCCGATGAATATTCAGGGTTGATTTCTTTTAGGATTGATCTCCTTGCAGTCCAAGGGACTTTCAAGAGTTTTCTCCAACACAGCAGTACAAAAGCATCAATTCTTCAGCGCTCAGCTTTTTTTATGGTCCAACTCTCACATCCATACATGACTACTGGAAAAACCATAGCTTTGGCTATCTGGCCCTTTGTCAGCAAAGTAATGTCTCTGCTTTTTAATGGGAGATCATAAAAAGATGCTCAGAGAATGTCTAAGAGTGGGTAACTTAATATCTTTGTGTATAAAGAAACAATAAATTTGTGAGGATTTGGAAGGACAAAGAAACTAGGTTCAGGCGTAATTATAAGGAATTTAAGCCAAGGGGTGGGCTTAGGAGTGAAAAATTAGTAAAGAAGGGGCAAGGTTTATTTATACAGGCTTCTCAGACCTGAATTGTCTGTCTTTAGTCCTACTGATGTCTTTCTCTGTGTCCAAAGAGGGCACCTTTCATACAAGAGATTTATTTCCTGGTTTCAGAGAAACAGAGAGGAGGATCAAAGTGTCCTTTTTGCATTGGCTGCTTCTTAAGTAACTTTAATTCAAAATAGTCAGTATGCCATTGATACATACTTGGGGGCCTGCCATGAGCCCCAACATGACCACATACCGTACTTTTTTGATTTGTGTTTAAAGAAAGGATACACACAGTAGTAAGGGAAAGAAATCTCGTAGGAACCCAGGGCACTATTCAGGTTTTAAGGCAGCTCTGAGAGACCATGTTATCCTGTGTCCCCCTCAGCAAAATGATGCTTAGATGGTGTCAGTTTCTGCCACTCTCTGTCTCTACTTTCCTTTGTGTGTCTTTTTTTTAATGTTTATTTATTTAGCTGCTCCAGGTCTTAGTTGCAGCACATGGGGCCTTTTAGTTGCGGCATGTGGGATTTTTAGCTGCAGCTTGTGAACTCTTAGTTTTGATGAGAGAGCTAGTTCCTTGACCAGGGATCGAACCTGGGCTCCCCTGCTTTGAAAGCATGAAGTCTTAGCCACTGAGTCACCAGGAAAGTCCCTCTGTGTGTCTCCTATCTACCAATTACCTTTCATACAGCCTGGGCCAGTGCTAGGCTAAGGTATGAATCAGCCAACCCAACAAACCATTAGAGTTTCATCCCGCAGTGACATTGAACACAGTGTCTCTGACGAGGCCTCACCATGGCAACCAGTTCTGCATGATCCAAGTTGGTCCTTCAGCTCTCTTATTAAGCATTTGCAAATCTGTGCGTAGTCTTCCCTGACTTCTCCTAGCATTGCATGAGTAATGACTAATTCATTTGGGGGTATAAATGATCTCTTCTCTCTGCAATTTTTGACTGTTGTCCTTAAGACCCAAGTCACATTTGCACGTGCTGAATATTGAGGTAGGTCATTAGGTTTTCCTGGTAGGAAAGCACCAGTGGGAGAACAATGCTTCAGATAGGCTATAACCAACCATCTCATCCTCTGTTGCCCTCTTCTCCTCCTGCCCTCAGTCTTTCCCAGCATCAGGGTCTTTTCCAGCGACTTGGCTCTTTGCATCAGGTGGCCAAAGTATTGGAGCTTCAGCTTCAGCAGCAGTCCTTCCAGTGAATATTCAGGGTTGAGTTCCTTTAGGATTAAATGGTTTGATCTCCATGCTGTCCAAGGGATTGTCAAGAGTCTTGTAAAAGCTCCATAGTTTGAAACCATTAATCCTCGACCCTCAGCCTTCTTTATGGTATGACTCTCACATCCGTACCTGACTACTAGAAAAACCATAGCTTTATAGCTTGATAATTATCACAAAGTGAATTTACCGGCGTGACCATTCCCAAAATTAAGATAAAAGACTCTCCCCCAAAAAAAACATATGCCCCCTCCCAGTCACTATCTCGTCTTTCCTTTTCAGAGGCATAATTTTGCTCATTTTGAACTTAATGTAAGTGAAATCAAACACTGTGTATTCCTTTTTGCGTTTCTTTCAACATTGTCTTCATGGGAACATCCATGTGGTTTCCTGTAATTCTGGTTTGCTCATTTTCACCACTTTGTAGTATTTCCTTGTCAAAATACACTACAAATTGTGTATCCATTCACATATTGATGGATATTTGAGGTTTTTAAAGTCATTCCTATGCATGTGTTTTGGTATTGGTCTGATGCATACTTTTTCATTGGACAAATACCCAGGAGTAAAATTGCTGTTCAGTTCAGTAGATAATTCCAGTTTTCTACAGTGGTCATACTGGTTTACAACCCCACCCCATGGCCGACAACACGTGAAAGTTCCAGTTGCTCCATTTTCTCTCTAACACTAGGTCCTGACAGTCTTTTTTTTTTTTTTTTTTTTAATTGGCGTATAGTTGGTTTTTAATGTTATGTTAGTTTCTTCTATACAGCAAAGTGAATTGGCTGTACATATACACATATCCCCTCTTTTTTGGATTTCTCTCACATTTAGGTCACCACAGAGCGGTGAGTAGAGTTGCCTGTGCTACACGGTAGCTGTTCATTAGTTGTCTCTTTTATACACAGTATCAATCGTGTATATATGTCAGTCCCAATCTCCTACTTCTTCCCACCCCACCCTTTCTCCCTTAACTGCCATACACAGTGAAATCAGAAAGAGAAAAGCAAATATCATGTATTAACGCATATACGTGGAATCTAGAACAATGGTATAGATCTTATTTGCAGAGCTGAAAGTCTTTGGAATTTTAGCTATTCTAGTAGGTGTGTGGTAGTTACACATGTGGGGGATGGTTCTAGCTTTATTGAAATATAACAGACATATAACATTGAGTAAGTCTGAGGTGTGCAGTGTATTGACTTGATACATGTATCTGTTGCAGCATGATGCGTTAGATGACACCTCCATCACACCACGTAATTGCCATTTCTTTTTTGCAGTAAGAACACTGACGAGCTGATCACTTAGCAACTTTCAAGTTATGTAATACCGTATTAGCTGTAATCACCATGCTGTATAATCGGCCCCAAGAACTTACTCACCTTCTAGCTGGAAGTTTGTGCCCTCTGACCAACATTTCGTTTTCCCCACCTCCCCCTGAGCCCCTAGTGACCACCACTCCACTCTCTGTTTCTCTGAGTTTATCATTTTTAGACTCTACATGTAAGTGATATCAATAGCAGGGGTCCCCAGCCTCTAATCTAATGCCTGATGATCTGAGATGGAGTTGATGTAATAATAGAAGTAAAGTGAAAGTCACTCAGTCAAGTCCAACTCTTTACGACCCCGTGGACTGTACAGTCCATGGAATTCTCCAGGCCAGAATACTAAAGCGAGTAGCCTTTCCCTTCTCCAGGGGATCTTCCCAACCCAGGGATCAAACCCAGGTCTCCCACATTGCAAGTGGATTCTTTATCAGCTGAGCTACCAGGGAGGCCCAAGAATACTGGAGTGGGTAGCCTATCCCTTCTCCAGCAGAACTTCCTGACCCAGGAATCGAACTGGGGTCTCGTGCACTGCAGGCAGATTCTTTACCAGCTGAGCCACCAGGGAACAGAAATAAAGTACACAGTGAACGTAATACGCTTGAATCATCCTGAAACCATCCACCGCCCCCGCCCCATCCCCAGTCCATGGCAAAATTGTCTTCCACGAAACCGACTCTTGTTGCCCAAAAGATTGGTGACGGCAGTCATATCGTATTTGCCTTCCTCTGTCCAGCCTGCTTCAGTCTTAGAGGCCGCAGGATTCACCCACGTTGTTTCTCGTGGCTGAATAATGCCACATCATATATGTGTGCCACATCTTTATCCACTGAACCACTGACAGATACATATTGTGGGTTTTCTTTGTACTCCTCTTAATACTAATAAAGTTGGGCCCTTTTCTGTGTATTTACTGGTCATTTGGACTTCTTTTGTAAATTGCCTGTTGACGTCTCTTGCTGTGTTTCTGTTGGGCTGTCTTTTAAAAATTGATTTCTAGAAGTTCTTTTTATATTCTGCGTTTGTGCCCATTGGCAGTTACAGATCTTGCAGAGACTTTCTCCAGCTCTGTGACTTGCCTTTTCATTCCTTTAGTGTTTCTGTGAGCCACATTTTTCATGTTGATATACTTCAGTTTATCCGTTTTTTTTCCTCTGAGGTTGATGCTTTTTTATTTTTGCTTAAGAAAGCATTCCCTATCCCAAGGTTGTGAAAATATCCTCATCTATCATATTCTATAAGCTTTATCGCTGCATATTGATATCTTTTCATATTGACATCTTACAGTCCACCTAGAATTGATTTTTGTGTATGTGCAAGGCAACAGCTCAGGGTTTATTTTTTTCCCATATAAACAATTGGCCCAACACTGCATATTGAAAAGACCATCTTTCCCCACTTGCTCTTCAGCACTACATTTGTCAGAAATCAGAGTGGCCATATGTCTCTTTCTAGTTTCTCTACTCCCTTCTATTGGCCTACTGTCTATCTTTGTGCCAATGACAGTTTTAATTACTGTTGGGCAGAGATTTTATGAACTGTAAAATTATAGTAAATTTCCAAAATCTCCCGCTTCAATTTCACCCTCCTCCCAATATAGTATTCTCATTATTCTTGTTTTTTTTTTTTAGTCAGTAAGTCATGTCTGACTCTTTTACGACCCCATGAACTGGGGCCCAGCAGGCTTCCCTGCCCATGGGATTTCCCAGGCAAGAATACTGGAGTGGGTTACCATTTCCTTTTCCAGGGGATCTTCCCAACCCAGGGATTGAACCCACATTTCTGATGTCTGCTGCATTGGCAGGCAGCTTCTTTACCACTGAAACACCAGGAAAACCCAACATTCTCATTAGCTGTATCCATATGAAGGAGAAAGCTGAAGATAAAGCAAATCCTAGCAGAAGGGACAGCTTGCTGTTTACCCATTTCCTCTGTGAAAAAGTAAAATTCCTTTAGGAGTCAGGTTTAGAAATGCATGAAGTTCATACCGGTCAGGGAGCAGCTACCACTGTAATCTGTTGTGACCTCTCTAGAGACCCACACGCCAAATCTTTGGATTCACCCAGAAAAAGTTGATGTCTATATTACAGATAATATCTCCTGATTGTTAAATGCCATGTAAGCCAAATAGAACACATCTTGTAAGCCCACAGGCCGCTGGTTTGCTGCTCCTATTTTTAAGTTTTTGCTTTTGTCATTTGTTATTCTAAATGTGCTTAGTTGCCCAGTCATGTCTGACTCTTTGCAACCCTGTGGNTTATTTGTGTTTTTGCCTTGTTTTATTCCTTACCAGACCTTGCCGTGGGTTTGGTTGTTTAGCGGTCTGTTCAAAGAACTCTTGGATTTATCATCTGTATTGTTTTTCTCCTGCATCAATTTATGCTTTTATCATCACTAATTTTTACTTTGATTTTTTTTTAGTCCTTTATCTAGGTTTTTGGTATTTAATTTGGGCTTCCCTGATAGATCAGTCAGTAAAGAATCTGCCTGTGGTACAGGAGACCTGGGTTCAAGCCCTGGATCAGGAAGATCCCCTGGAGAAGGGAATTGCAACCCACTCCAGTATTCTTGTCTGGAGAATTCCATGGACATGTAGTCACAAAGAAAGAGTCAGACACAACAGAACTACTAACACTTTCACTACTTCCACTTTGGTATTTATTTCCTTTTTCTTGTTTAATAACAAAAGTATTTAAGGCAATGTGTTTTCTTTTGAATGTAGCTTTGACTGCACCCGTGAATGCTAATGTAAAATTCTCTTTTTTGTCAACTTCTTTATTGTCTGTAACTGCTATTATCATCTCTTTCATCCAGTCTAAAGAGATACTTAAAAAAAAAATTCTCAACGATAATTGTTTTACTGTTAACCTTTATATAATTTTCTAGTTTTACCTCACTGTGATTAGGGCCAGTGCACAGCCTACTTTTTGTAATTGGGAAGAGGAGTGCTACTTTTGACCCAGTGCATAATCAGTTCAGTTCAGTTGCTCAGTCCTGTCTGACTTTTTGCGACCCCATGGACTGCAGCATGCCAGGCCTCCCTGTCTGAATACTCTGGGGACCACAATAAATGTGTATAAGATTCGCATGTAACTACAAAATCAAATCTGTTGATGATTCAGTCAGTCTCCTCACTCATTAGCTTTTTGTTTACTTGAACTACCAATACTGAGTCACCCACTGACATCATGATTTGGTCCATTTTTTTTGTATAAGAACAGTTTTTGCTTCATTTCAGTACCATGTTATTCAGTTGCATGAAGATACTGGTTTTCATTTTTGGTTACATTTTTGTCAATATGAAAGAAACAAGTTCTGTGGGTTTTGCCTTGGATTTGGCTTTGCCTGTTTTTCCTATTCCCATCCTCACTTTCTTCCTGGCACGTCTTTGCCCATCCTTTCTCTTCCTGTGTCTTTTTGTTTTAGATGCATCTAAACATATAGTTAAATTTTGTCTTTGACCTAATCTGTGAGCCATCTTCATCCAGTAAAGGAGTTATATCCCATTTCTTTTAGAAAATGATAGTATTTTGGCTTTTAAAATTTGTGTTATTCAAGTGCTTTCCATTTTTAATACTTCCCTGCTATTTCCTTCTTATCTAGTTGTTGTTGTTCAAGTTTTATTGATTCTTTTTTTTTTTTACTAATGATTGGAAAGTTATACGTTCTTTTTGCTTATCTGGTTGTGTTCACTGTTTGATTAGCCATACGGAAGAGAGTCTGGGAGAACTGAGTTAGATGACCATCAGAGATTGTATCTGCCCTGCTCAAACCTTTAAAACCAAAGAGGAGGAAGGTTTAGATTGATCACAGCATAGAGATCTCCTGGATTATGAGAAATAGGAGGCAGCTAGTAGGGGGAAGCCTTGATAAGGAGTTTCGCTTTTGTTTAGAGGACTTAATTGTGTGTTTTGGGTGCCCAGAGATCTCTAAGGTAAGATCCCTTCTCTAACTGATGTAATTGCATACAATACCTTCCCTTGGCTTGGTACTTCTGGAGTTTTTCAGATTTGGCTGGCATATCTTCTCTTAGAGTGGAAAGACCCTCGAAGGCAGAGGGTTTTGTTTATTTATCCTTTTTTGCATGCCCGAATTGCTCCTCTTCGGTCCTTACTACAAACTTATGAGACAAACAGAGCATCTAGTAGGATCCTTATTTTGCAGAAAAGGAAAGAGTTGCCTCCAAATTAAATGATTTTCTCAAGCTCATATGGCTAAATGGAGATGACACCCAGGTCATCCTTGACTCCGCTGCTTTCCCCCACCTACCATCCAGTCTCTCAGAACAAGAGAGACATCCTGGATGCTGTTTGTTTTGCCCTGATGACAACAGGGGCTTAATCTTTCGCTATGTGTGCAGCAGAGGAAAGTAGGTGCCGTTTGCCCTATTTTCTGCTGGGACTCTGGCCCTGCCACAAACCCTGAGCACGCATGAGGAATTTCTATGCTAGGTGAAGTCACCCAGACAGGGAGGAATAAGGAAGGGCAGGAAGGGAAGCCCACCCCCTGAGGTGGGAAGGTGGCTCAGGAAACCATCAGAGACGCCTCTGCTCTGGCCCAGCAGCATCCAGAAGGGATCCTCTCCCTGGATGGTTTCAGCATTCACAGCTGCGTTGGTCCCTTTCCCCAAACCCCTGCAGTTAATGTTGCTGGGATGTGCCGGCAAAGTTAGTGCTATTAGAATTCTCATTTTATTAGGCTTTAATCAAGCTCTCCTGTGAAGTGCTCCATCAATTCAAGTTTGCATTTTGCATATAAAATAATCAAAGGAGAGTGGGCACCGTAGACACAGCATGTTTTTTTAATGAAAATGATATTTTTAATTTAGTCATATAAACATCATCTGAGGGTGGGGAAGGGAAGAATTGGGAGTTTGGGATTAGCAAAGTAATATATATAGGATGGGTAAACAACAAGCTCCTCCTGTATAGCACAGGAAACTTTATTCCATATCCTGTGATAAACCTTAATGAAAAAGAAATGAAAAAAATATATATGCATATATGTGTGTGTGTGTATAACAAAGAAAGTGAAAGTTGTTTAGTCGTGTCCAACTCTTTGCAACCCCATGGACTATACAGTCCATGGAATTCTCCAAGCCAAAATTCTGGAGTGGGTAGCCTTTCCCTTCTTCAGGGGATCTTCCCAACCCAGGAATCGAACCCAGGTCTCCCACATTGCAGGCAGATTCTTTACCAGCTGAGCCACAAGGGAAGCCCAGGTATATAGCTGAGTCACTTTGCTGTTCAGCAGAAATTAGCACTGCACTGTAAATCAACTATACTTCAATAAAATATTTTTTAAAGAACTTTTTAAAAAGCCAATGTAGGGACTTCCCTGTTGTCCAGTGGCTAAACCTCTATGCTTCCATGCAGGACAGAGGGCCAGTTCAACCCCTGGTTGGAAAACTAAGATCCCATATGCCATGTAGTACAGCCAATAAATTAACAAAATAAAATTATTTTATTTTAAAAAATATACACCAAACAAAAAATCATCTGGATGTTATACATCTAAGTGAGAAAAAGATTTATATATTCTCGTACACAGGCTTTAAAAAACCCATGATCCAAGAGGAAGGAGACCTAGGTACACCTATGGTTAATTCGTGTTGATGAACGACAGAAATCAAACCAGTATTGTAAACCAATCATCAATCAATTAAAAATAAATATTTTTTTAAAAGCCCATGATCTGTGTAGGTTTGTGAAATGATCTCCAATTCCTTGAATATTTTCCCTTCTCTCATTTGAGTACCAACCCCGGCATTCTTTAAAATCAACCTAAAAACTCACCTCCTCTGAAAATTTATTTCCATGACATTTAGGGATACTTATTTTTATAGCTTATGTTCATTTGTGCATGATATTTGGAAAAGTCTGCTGCTGCTGCTGCTGCTGCTAAGTCACTTGAGTCGTGTCCGACTCTGTGCGACCCGACAGACAGCAATCCACCAGGCTCCCCCGTCCCCGGGACTCTCCAGGCAAGAACACTGAAGTGGGTTGCCATTTCCTTCTCCAATGCACAAAAATGAAAAGTAAAAGTGAAGTCGCTCAGTCATGTCCGACTTGTAGCGACTCCATGGACTGCAGCCCACTAGGCTCCTCCGTCCATGGGATTTTCCAGGCAAGAGTATTGGAGTGGGGTGCCATTGCCTTCTCCTTGGAAAAGTCTACTGTGATAGAACATGGATCTGGGTCAGTCTGCAAGCTTGTGTTCCAGTTTCAAGGTCTGCAAATCAGCTCATTTCTTTGAGCCTCAATTTTCTTATCTGTAAAACGTGAGTATAAGACTAAATGGACTTCCAAATGTATGAACTGTTAAAAGCTCTTCAGTTGTTGGGTATTTGTCTCTTCCACTCATCCAACTGGGTCATGAATCCCCATAGAAGAGAAAAGTATAGCTTCTTCATCTTTGGCACTTCCATCCCCACCCCTAGGCTGCCTGGCACTCTGCATTGCCCCCAGTGGATATCCTGTCAATGCTGGTTGCCAGACCAACTGACAGCACCTGTGGTGGCCAGGAGGTGGCACTTTGGTATTTTCTGCAATCGGAGAACAAACCAAAGAGTGAGAGATCACTCAGGTACCTGCTTTATTGACCAGAGTAGATCTAGTGATCAAAACAACCAAGGAGCTGTATCTCCTAAATTTGCATATAATAAATAAGATTTGGTAGTGGTGATGGTATACAGGCCTATGGGCCTCTATACAGGCATAGATTTCTGGCACTAGAACCACAGTGAAGATGCAGAGTCATCTCATTCCCCCCAAAACTCCTTGTGTCAGACTCCACCTGACTCCAAACCCTGACAGCTCTCTTCCAGAATATCTTATACGTGGAGTCAGACAGTAATGTAACCTTTGAGACTGGATGCTTTCTCTCACCGTAATGCCTTTGAAAGCAAGCCTTGGTGTTGCGTATCCATGGCTTGTATTCCATTTTATCGCTGAATAGCATTCTATCATACAGATGTATCACAGTTTGTTTATTCATCTGTTGACGGATATTCTGGTTGTTTCCAGTTGGGAACACTTATGAATACAACTGCTTTAAACACTCATGACTGAGACCAGGTGGCTCAGTGGGTAAAGAATCTCCCTGCAGTAACAGGAGATGCAGGCAGCGCGGGTTCAATCCCTGGGTTGGGAAGATCCCTTGGAGGAGAGCATGGCAACGCACTCTAGTATTCTTGCCTGGAGAATCCCATACACAGAGGAGCCTGGCAGGCTGTAGTCCATGGTGTTGCACAGAGCCGGACACGACTGAAGCGACTGAGCACGCATGCGTGGAAACAATCATGTGTAAGGTTTCGTGTGAACATAAATTGTGCTTTTTTTTGGCTGTGCTAGGTCTTCGTTGCTTTCTGTGCAGGCTTTCTCTAGTTGCCGTGAGCAGGGGATACTCTTCCTTGCAGTACGTGGGCTTCTCATTGCAGGGGCTTCTCTTGTTGGGGAGCGTGGGCTTTAGGCACATGGGCGCAGTTGTGGCTCATGAGCTCGGGTTGTGGCACATAGGCTGCGCTGCTCCACGGCGTGTGGGATCTTCCTGGACCAAGGATTGAACCCATGTCCCTTGTACCGGTGAAAGTGAAAGTCACTCAGTCATGTCTGACTCTTTGCGGCCCTGTGGACTATACAGTCCATGGAATTCTCCAGGCCAGAATACGGGAGTGGTTAGCCTTTCCCTTCTCCAGGGGTTCTTCCCAATTCAGGAATCGAACCGAGGTCTCCTGCATTGCAGGTGGATTCTTTACCGGCTGAGCCACAAGGGAAGCCCAAGAATACTGGAGTGGGTAGCCTGTTCCTTCTCCAGCAGATCTTCCTGACTGACCCAGCAATTGAACTGGGGTCTCCTGCATTGCAGGCGGATACTTTACCAACTGAGCTATCAGGGAGATTCTTATCCTCTGCGCCACCAAGGAAGTCCGAACATAAGTTTTTGTTTCTCAGGAATAAATGCCTGGAACTGAGATTTCTAGATCGTGTGGTAATTCTGTGTCAGTCTGTTTTCCCAGTGACTGTACCGTTTTACTTCCCTCCCAGCAACGTGTGAGAGTTCCTCTGATTGTTCTACAGCCTCACCAGCATTTAGTCATCACTTTGGCTGTTCATCTTTCTCTCTGTTTTGATTTTGACCGTTCTGATAGGCTTGGTGATACCTTGTTGCAGTTTAATTCCCATTTCCCTAATGGCTAGTAATGTTGACCATCTTTTGCATGGACTTATTTGCCACCCGTAGGTCTTCTTTGGTGAAGTGACTACAGATCTTTTGCTCATTTTAAGTTGTTTGCTCTCTTATTGTTGAGTTTTAAGAGTTCTTTATTCTGGACATAGGTCTTTTATCAGATCTGTCTCTGCAAATATTGTTTCCCCAGTCTGTATGCTGTCTTTTCATTCTCCCGTCAGTGTCTTTCTTAGAGAAGAGTTCTAAATTTTATGCAGTTTTTTTTCTTTGTTGGGTTGTGCTTTTGCTGTCATTCCTAAGAAATCTTTGCCCAGTCCAAGGTCACAGAGATTTTCTCCTATGTTTTCTTCTAAAAGTTTTATGGTTTTACATTTTACATTTAGATCTATGACCCATTTTGAATTACTTTTTCGTAAAGTGTGAGATTTAGGTCAATGTTTATTTCTTTGGGCATGTGGGTGTTCAAATCCCAAGAAATGCTGAGTTACCCAAATGCTCAAATGATCCTTTCTCCATTGAATTGCCTTTGCATTTTTGTGAAAAATCAGATGTATTTATGTGGGACTATATCTAATTTTCCATTCTGTTCCCACTGATCTATGTTTTTATTCCTTTGACAGTCTTGACAATTAACTTTCTTGATCACTGTTACTTTATAGTAAGAAAATCAACTACTGTGAGTCCTCCGACTTTTTTTTTTTTCCAAATTGCTTTTGCTATTCTAGTTTCTTTGCCTTTGCATATATAGTTTAGAATCAGGTTGTTGATATCTACCAAAAATTCTGCTGGAATTTTGGTTGGAATTGCATTAAATCTATAGATTGACTTGAGGAAAATTGACAGTATTCAACCACATTGAGTTTTTCAACCTATAAACACATTATTTCTCTCCATGTATTTAGATTTTCTTTTATTCCTGGCATCAGCATTTTTGCTTGACATCTTTCGTCAACCTTTCATAGTTCTCAGCTTACAGATCCTACACACATTTTGTTAGATTTATGTCCAAGTATTTTTGGTTTGGGAGTTGTGGATGGTTTTGGTTTTAAATTTCTGTTTCCAGTTTTTCATTGCTGGTATATCGACGTATTTTTGTCTGTTGCCCTTGTATTTGTGACCTTGCCAAACCCACATATTAGTTCTAAGACCTATTTTGTAAATTCCCTGGGACTGTCTACATAGATGACCACATCATCTGAAAGTAAAGTCATTTGTTTCTTCTGTTTTACTTTGTATGCCTTTTAATTCATTTAAACCTACCTTGATACACTGGCTAGGGCTTCCAATATGAAAGTGCCCAGCAGCAATAAGAGCAGAAATCCTTACACTGCTCCTGATCTTTGGGAAAAGCATTCAGTCTTGCACCACTTAGTATGATGTTCGCTGTGGCATTTTGGTAGATGTCATTTTTCAGGTTGAATTCTCTTCTAATCCTTTTTGCTGAGAGATTTATTTCATGAATGGATGTTGACTTTTGTCAAATGCTTTTTCTGCATCAGTTGATATAATCATGTGGCTTTATTTTTTATTCTGTTGCTATGATGGATTATATTGATTGATATTTTTAATACAAAATCAGCTATGCATTACTTAGATTAACTCCGCTTGGTCATGATGTGTCATTGTTCTTATGTAGTTCGGGATTTGATTTGCTGATATTTTCTTGGCCAGTCTAATAAATCCATGTTCATGAAAGATATTGAATACTGGTTCTTAGTTTTCTTATATTGCTTTTGTCAATTTTTTGTTTCAGGACAATGCTCATAAAATGAGTTATAAAGTGTTCCTTTTCTTCCATTTTCTAGAAGAGACATGGAGAATGGATATTATGTCTTCCTTAAATATTTGGTAGGATTTACCAATGCAATCATCTGAGCCTGAAGTTTTCTTTTTTGAAAGGTTTTTAACTACAAATTTAACTTCTGTAATAGATAAAGCTTCAGGTTATCTATTTCTTCTTGGGTGAGTTTTGGTAGTTTGTGGCTTGCAAGGAATGGTTTGGTTTTGTCTAAGTTGTTGAATTTTATGCATAAGGTTGTTGTAAATATTCTTTTTTTTATCCTTTTAATGTCTATGTGGTCTGTATTAATAGCCCCTCTTCCATTCCTGATATGGATCATTAGGTCTTCTCTTTTTTATTCTTTCAAATTAGAGATTTAACAATTTCACCTATCTCTTGAAAGAACCAACTCTTTGTTTCATTGATTTTATAATATTGTTTTTCTACTTTTAATTTCATTAATTTTTGTTCTTATCTTTATGATTTCCTTCCATCTGCGATAAAGATTAATGTCACCAGCGTTACTGAGTAAAACCATTACAAACTGTTTACATTCATTATTTTGAGAGCCATCCTAGCAGTTTTCTATGCTTTATTTCTTTGCAGTTGACCGGTCTAAGCGTCTCCAATGGAAAGGACCAACTTGTAGTGTTCCATACAAAAGACAACAAAGACCTAATTGTCTGCCTCTTCAGCAAACAGCCAACCCACGAGAGTCGAATTGGAGAACTGGTTGGAGTCCTGGTGAATCATTTCAAGAGGTAAAGTTTGGTTTTTGCTTCACGAAGACAAGTTTAAAATAGATGAAATCTTTCATCATAATTCTCACTGAACTTGTTTCCTGCCAATTTTAGCATATTGAGTTATTTTCCTTCTTAAGGACAACTTAAATCATGTGTTTCGCAGAAGGCGAAATTAGCATCCCGGCTTAGTTTCAAGATTAGGAATGATCCTCGCTTTTCCAGCCTCCAGCTGAACCAACAGTGAGAGATTTCCCCAATGGCGATTTCTTCACTGCCAATCCAAACGTAATTAAATCCAAAAGACAGAAAACGTACTTTACATTCTTAGTATCACAGCTTCTCATTTATCCCGAGTATAATCAATTCAAGTATCTGCTATGAATATAAACAAATTAGAAGGCAGGTGTAGGATGACATGTGGGTCCACAAAAACTAGAGGAATTCTAAGAAGCAGTTACCTCTGCAAAAACATGGAGTCATGAGGGAATGCGGTATTGTCAGAGAACTTCATAGTAAACCTCAATGATGCCTAGTGTGATTGTGTGACCATGTAGCGAACAGTGATGTGAGAAGGAAAAACAGGGAACAGGTCCTGATGGTGATGGTGTTCCGTGAGTGGATAACAAGTAGAGGATTTTTGTCTGGTTATTTATAGGAGTTGTTTTAGAGGTGGAGTTTTTTCTCTAAACAAAGGCATATTTAGTGTCTGATGTTCACACATGTAATTCTATGGTGTTCCTTTTTGCTAATAAATGCATGGATAATAATTTTGGAAGTGAGCTGCAGAGGTCATTTATTTTATGCTCTTAAGCCTTGTATTCTAAACCAAAACAGATCTTTCAATATCTTGTATAATTAAATGCTTTCAAATGGTATAAGTGAAATGATGTTGAGTGGTCACCTGGTGGAAAATAAGAATCTGACTAAGGAATTACCAAAAGATAACAATAAATATATAGGCCTTTGAAAATTTTCCTTCTATCTGCCAAATGAAGCTAAGAGAACTACTGAAGGGTTTCGAAGGTAAGAGCCATGGAGAAGTCATCTCAGCAGTAAAGTCTATAACTCAAATAAGCAGGTCCATTTCCTCTTCATATGTAGTTGTAGCAAAAGATGGATAGTCAAAAGGGATTTTAATTTGTTACCTTTCATTTGGATGCCTGTACTACTAAATAGTTTTTGCTTGGGACATTTAAGTATTTTTGCTCAATCTGAGTCCTTGTTTCTTAATTTCTAACTCCTGTTAAATGCCGCTACACGTGGTGGAAATATGTGAATCTAGTTCTGGAATCCATCAATGACTTCCTTGTCCTAGCATATGATCTGAGACACCGTTCTGTCTTTAATATATGTAAGAATTTTAAATGTCCTTAAAATGTATAAATGGAGGGAAGGGAAGGCTGTCAAGCTACTGGGATTTTGTAATTATTCCTTGTGTATTTTTTATTGAAGTATATTGATTTACAGTGTTNTTCTGGAATCCATCATTGACTTCCTTGTCCTAGCATATGATCTGAGACACCGTTCTGTCTTTAATATATGTAAGAATTTTAAATGTCCTTAAAATGTATAAATGGAGGGAAGGGAAGGCTGTCAAGCTACTGGGATTTTGTAATTATTCCTTGTGTATTTTTTATTGAAGTATATTGATTTACAGTGTTTCCTGTACAGATTTACAACAAAGAGATCCAGTTATACATGCATACAGACCTATTTTTTTAAGATTCTTTTCCTTTATAGGTTATTACAAAATACCGAGTATAGTTCCCTGAGCTATACAGTAGGTCCTGGTTGGTTGTCTGTTTAATATACCACATGTATATATCAGTTAATGCCAAACTTCAAATTTGTCCCTCCTTTTCCTGCTTTCCTCTTTGGTAATGTACATTTGTCTCCTGTGTCTGTAAATCTGTTTGTTTTGTAAATAAGTTCATTTGTATCATATTTTAGATTCCATGTATAAGGGATAGCATATTGGTATTTGTCTTTATCTGACTTGCTTCACTTAGTATGCTAATCTTTAGGCCCGTCCATGTTGCAGCAAATAGTTATTGCATTCTTTTCGTGGCTGAGTAGTATTCCACTATGTATTGTATTGTCCATTCGTCTGTTGATGGACATCTAGGTTGCTTCCACATCTTGGCTGTTGTAAATAGCGCTTCTGTGAACACTGCAGCAAATGTATCTTTCCGAATTGTTGTTTTCTCCAGATATATACCCAGGAGGGGGTTTGCAAGATCATATGGTGGCTCTATGTTTAGTATTTTAAGGAACTTCCATTCTGTTCTCCATAGTGGCTGTACCAACTTACATTCCCACCAGCAGTGTAGGAGGGTTCCATTTTCTCCACAACCTCTCTACCATTTATTATTGGTACACTTTTTAATGATGGCCATTCTGATCCGTGTGAGGTGGTACCTCACTGTAGTTTTGATCTGCAATATTGAGCATCTTATGTGCCTTTTGGCCATCTGTATGTCTTTGTAGAAATACATTTTTAGACCTTCTGCCCATTTTTTGATTGGGTTTTTATATATATATATGAGCTGGATGAGCTCTTTGTCTTCTTTTTTTTCTTTTTTTGATGTCCTTATCCTGTGTTCCTAATTCTATGAATTAAGAACTAAAGTACAAATGAGAGGGGGGGAAAAAAATCCTTCTCTCTGCCCCTAGAAAATTCATGCTTGGAAATTTTGATTTAGAACTATAGTCAACTTGCTATTGGCTTCTTGAGAAAAGGTTACTGTGATTTTTTTCCTAGCTGTTTTTCTTTATTGTCAAGTATCAAAGCATTGTTGTAACTTTGAAAATCATATTGTATTTTATAAGCATAATGATGTGGCATGTAATCTTTCTTGTCCCTGGGTTAATTTTGTAAATCCAAGGGTGATAAGAATTTAANCTATTGGCTTCTTGAGAAAAGGTTACTGTGATTTTTTTCCTAGCTGTTTTTCTTTATTGTCAAGTATCAAAGCATTGTTGTAACTTTGAAAATCATATTGTATTTTATAAGCATAATGATGTGGCATGTAATCTTTCTTGTCCCTGGGTTAATTTTGTAAATCCAAGGGTGATAAGAATTTAACTCCAGACCAGTACTTTAAGAGAATTTCCTTAAAGTACATTCTAAGAAGTTCTCTAGTTAAAAGTTGGGAGGAAAAAGCCCCAAATAACAAAACATACCATTGATAGACTGAATGTAAACGGGAGTCACTGTTTTTAAAACTTATAAAGAGAGAGGATTAGGGTTTAAAGTCCATGAACAAAATGCGAGCCACGTATCAGAACAAGGGGTTAGGACAGGGACTCCCTGAGTTCAGGAGATAGAGACAAGAGCCTGGGACGATCAAGGCAACTGAAGTTTTCAGAACAGATTGCCAAAGAGGAAAGAAGAGCAGAGAGGGAATGCTAGAGATCTGTGTAGGATCCTCCTCAAGTTCCAAACAAGTCTTAAAAGCAAGACCCAAAGGGATCAAACTGCTACCAAGTAGTTTAACTATGTCCTAGAACAGAACTCATGAATGTTTATAGCAAGGCACAAGTATCCACCTCCAACAAGGCAGAATTCACAGTGTCTGACATCTAATNTTTAGTGAGCTACCCAAGCAATTCCCATTGGCTTCATGAACTGACTTAGAAAATGGCCAGGATGAACTCGTGATATTTTCATATGGTCAGTGTGACAAAGGTAGCATTAAAATAAAAGAGCAAAGCACTAAACCTTTGTGCTTTTAAAATGATTATCATCAAATCAGGTACAACAATAGCATCCCCTTGTACCCCAGTGAAGAGAGGCAGGGTGAGGAATGGGCCGAGGTTCAGAGAAAGGAGTGAAGGAGGGTGGAGATGAGAAATGAGATGAGAATTGGCAGAACCAGCATTCTGTCTGCCACCTCTGCTTGCCTCAGAAAGAGCCACCCGTCACTCTAAGCAGTGATCTTTAGTGGCCCTGCAAAGCTTGCTGTTAGGACCTGCCTGCCCATTTCCAGATGGGATGCCCCNAATGAGATGAGAATTGGCAGAACCAGCATTCTGTCTGCCACCTCTGCTTGCCTCAGAAAGAGCCACCCGTCACTCTAAGCAGTGATCTTTAGTGGCCCTGCAAAGCTTGCTGTTAGGACCTGCCTGCCCATTTCCAGATGGGATGCCCTACCTGCAAGTAACAGGCCTCCATGGAATGAGCTTAACCCATTTCTATACAGTCACACCCATCTGCTGTACACAAAAGAACACAGAGCAAAGTCTTAAAAGCTTTTCAGTGTGACTACGGCAGGACCAAAATCAAACAGCAGTAAGGTATATCAGCTGCTGAGGACGGTGAACCGTCTACCGACTTTCCATTTCTTTCCCCCTGCACTGTGCTGTCTGTCTCGAGAAGCAGCTGCCCTTGGACAAAAGCCCTCTCTGAGCACGTGCAGGGGTGCACAGTCATCCTCAGCTTTACCTGCTCTTATGGTGGAGATTTACTGAAGACTTTTGTGCAGATCAAAGATACTTATTTGCTTTATGACACAGCCNGTCTGTCTCGAGAAGCAGCTGCCCTTGGACAAAAGCCCTCTCTGAGCACGTGCAGGGGTGCACAGTCATCCTCAGCTTTACCTGCTCTTATGGTGGAGATTTACTGAAGACTTTTGTGCAGATCAAAGATACTTATTTGCTTTATGACACAGCCATCTTTGCCTTTCATGTTGAAAGAGAAAATCCAGAAGTACTGGAAAACTGATCATCTTTTCGGCATCACTGCAGGGAGATACGGTACATTTAGGGTAATCGTATTACTTTTTTGAAGGCCCGTAAGCTTCCCCAGCGGCTCGGCAGTAAAGAATCCGCCTGCAATGCAGGAGACACCGGTTCAGTCCCTGGGTTTTGAGAAGGTTCCCTGGAGGAGGAAATGGCAACCCACTCCAGTATTCTTGCCAGGAAAATCCCATGGACAGAGGAGACTGGCAGACTACAGTCCGTCTATAGGGTCTCGAAGAGTCTGACATGACTGAGCAGCTGAGCACTTGCCCAGCCCTAAACGTTGCAATATGTACTCATGTGGAGATCTTCATGATGTTTTCGTGAATTCACACCCTGGGGAATTTTTATGCTGTCGGGATTTTTTCCTAAATTGTCAGATAGAAAATTTAAATGAACGGGGTTTTTTTTTTTAAAGCGTCCTTCATGTGTTTATTTCAAGTCTTATCGACTGTATAGGAAGCATAAATACTTAACCAAGTATTTCCTCTGTAACAGACACTGTTAAATTTTCATACCATCATTCAGCCTACGTTCTCCACGCATTCACTGCAGGTCTGGCTGTGCGGGGTGGAAAGGATACAAAGATGGACCGTGTGATCCTTTTCCTCAGATAGCTCTCGATCTCATGGGGAAGATGGGATGGTGTGTACACTCCATTGCCTGGGACAAGCTGTGACAGGGCCAGGCCATGGAAGCGCAGGGGAGGAACTGATCATCCAGCTGGGTCTCCAAGGCTGGCTGGAGTTTTATCCGTTTTCCCCAGAGAAGTGAACAGAATATGCAGAAAGCTTGGTGGAAAGAAGTAGCTGAAGTAGAACCCCAAGCTCATGAATTTGAACTTTATCATATAGGTTATAGGGAAAACCTAAGTATTAAATTATATAATCCTGCGACTTTCTTGGTGGTCCAGTGGTTAAGAATCTGCCTGTCAAGGCAGGGGACACAGGTTCAGTCTCTGGTCTGGGAAGGTTCTGCAGGCTGACGGGCAGCTAAACCCACGTGCCACAACTACTGAAGCCCATGCACCCTAGAACCTAAGTTCTGCAACAAGAGAAGCTACTGCAATGAGAAGCCTGTGCCCACAACGAAGGGTAGCCCCCACTCGCTGCAACTAGAGAAAGTCCAACCTAAGCAACAAAGACCCAGAGCAGCCAAACATAAATAAATAATTTAAAAAATTTATATATATATATGTATATACAACACCAACGAGTCGAAGCCTAATAACATGTTACCTCCCATATTAAATGACATTTCCATGTTAAATGTTAAACAACATCATCTTCCATGGTAAACATGCTCAGGAGGGGAAAACAGTTGTCCGCTTAAAAGGGAAATGGAAAATTGGAGACACTAGCTGATAGACATCTGTGGCCCCCATATGCCAAAAAGAATGAATTAAATGGAGAAAGAACTAGCCCAGTAGAGGGTAGAAAGACAAGTGCGACTCTCAGTAATACAACTAGAAATCAAATGTCCTCAAAGGAATAAGAGTGATGGCAAAATTCCTTAGCGTTTGTAGCTTCCCTGCTGTTAATTTGGTTACCCAAAATATATAATTATTAGCCGAAAAAAGATAATCCCTAAGATGAGAAGGACCTAGATTTTTGCCCCCAGGAAGAGCAAGGAAGTAGGAGGTTTACAGGAGCTTCGCTGCATTCTACAGCCGTTTTTCAGGGAGAGAAGCCTCTCCAGAGGTGGATGGCAGTAACGCTAAATAGAGGGAGGAGGCGCTGTTTGGTCCAGCACCCCCTGCTTCTGGAGCTCCCTGTCCCCTGTTTCATCTCCATGGTTCCCACCGGGGGCACTGCACCTTCGCATCCCTGACTCCCTGGCAGAGATGAGTAGTGCAAGGGTGGCACGTGGCCCACGCTGCACCACTTCTCCCCTCCTTGGGTGGGCCTCAGTCCAGAGAAGACGCACAGGTCACTGCCTCTCCAGACACCCAGGGGCTGGGGCAGCCACGTTTCCAAAGGTGAAGAAAGCTGTCAGCCACCACAGCATGGCTGACCCACAGAGAAGCAGAGACAGCGGTAAAGGAGAATCCGATGGGTCTGGGGCCCATGTCAGCTGAAATGCAGCGCCAGCCTCCCTGTGACCTTCACACCGTATGACCTTGTTTAACATTAGATCGTGTATGATTCGAAGAAGGCTGATTTGTCAAAAGTCAGTTCACCATCACACATGTGGTTGACAGGTCTGAACTGTAGGTGCACTTGGAAACTGTTAGGCAGGTGAATATTATGTGGGATTTTTTTCCAGTTTTTTAAGAGTAGATTTTCTTTTTTAATTCAACTCACCAAAAGTCAATTTGCCAAGTGGCCANCACCATCACACATGTGGTTGACAGGTCTGAACTGTAGGTGCACTTGGAAACTGTTAGGCAGGTGAATATTATGTGGGATTTTTTTCCAGTTTTTTAAGAGTAGATTTTCTTTTTTAATTCAACTCACCAAAAGTCAATTTGCCAAGTGGCCAGTTCACTGAATTTGCAAAAATTTGCAAAGTAACCAAAACTTGGTTTCAAGGAATATCCTTCTTGAATTAATTCCTTGTCATAGCATTTTAAGACATGTTGAAGTTAAAGAAACTAAGAGTCTCAGATTGGCTTAATCTTTTCGTGAAATTTAGCTGAAAAATGGACTTCACTCTGTTTGCACATGTGTTGTTTGGCATTTACTTAGAACTATTAGGGAAGGGTGTCCTTTTGTTAGATCCTTCAAAGAACTAACAAGCATCTTTTATATAATCATTGTGCTCTTAAGGGCCTCAAAACCCCATACAACCCTTCCCAAATAGCAGTATCAGATACTATGGTCTGACTGTCACAGAGAGGCACCTGCATTTCAGGTCATCCAGACTTAAGCTTTTCCTAGAAACTGGCACCACCCACTTTCCATAGCAGATCTTAAAATACAAAGCAGCTGTCAGAATCCAGATTTTAGCATTTCTTTATGGGAAATTTAGCTTACACTAAATCTTCAAATTTTCCTTCAGTTATTTTCCATTTGACATTTAGTATTCTTCCATCAAGTTTGCCCAACTGACTAATTTATCTCATTTACCAACTTACCGGTTTACCGAAAATATGTTCCTTTTGACCCTTTATAAAAAGTTGACAATGGTTCAGCTAGATGAGATGGCAATTAGTAGCTTTTGAGAATTTCCAGGAAGTGTAATTGATCAGTTTTCATAACAGTTTAAGGAGGAGTCCTTTTGTTTCTGGCCCTGCTGTTGGAGCTGAAAGTAGGTGAAACAGAAGATGAGAGGAGAGTATGTGCACCCATGGATATGGGTGCCAATCTGGGGGTTGGGGGTGGGGAGCAAAAGGGACAGGCTGATAGGTGACGAAGAGCCAGGCAGCCCAAGAACCATAAGCATCCAGCCAATCCATCCAATAAAAACTGGATAAACATAAAACAAGTCTGTGAGATATGCAGATTTATTGTTCAGCATATTACCCTTTGGTGAATTCACCATTTGACAATTTTCTTTTCCTCAACAAGTCATCCTGGTTCATAACAAGTTCCCTCTCACTTAAGCTATAGGAATTGGGTTTGTCCTTGTATCCAAGAGGTGTGGTTTCAGTTCAGTTCAGTTCAGTTGCTCAGTCGTGTCCGACTCTTTGCAACCCCATGAATCGCAGCACACCAGGCCTCCCTGTCCGTCACCATCTCCCGGAGTTCACTCAGACTCACGTCCATCGAGTCCGTGATGCCATCCAGCCATCTCATCCTAGGTCGTCCCCTTCTCCTCCTCCCCCCAGTCCCTCCCAGCAGCAGAGTCTTTTCAAATGAGTCAACTCTTCCCATGAGGTGGCCAAAGTACTGGAGCTTCAGCTTTAGCATCATTCCTTCCAAAGAAATCCCAGGGTTGATCTCCTTCAGAATGGACTAGTTGGATCTCCTTGCTGTCCAAGGGACTCTCAAGAGTCTTCTCCAACACCACACTTTAAAAGCATCAATTCTTCAGCGTTCAGCCTTCTACACAGTCCAACTCTCACATCCATACATGACCACAGGAAAAACCATAGCCTTGACTAGACGGATCTTAGTCGGCAAAGTAATGTCTCTGTNAGAATGGACTAGTTGGATCTCCTTGCTGTCCAAGGGACTCTCAAGAGTCTTCTCCAACACCACACTTTAAAAGCATCAATTCTTCAGCGTTCAGCCTTCTACACAGTCCAACTCTCACATCCATACATGACCACAGGAAAAACCATAGCCTTGACTAGACGGATCTTAGTCGGCAAAGTAATGTCTCTGCTTTTGAATATGCTATCTAGGTTGGTCATAAATTTTCTTCCAAGGAGTAAGCGTCTTTTAATTTCATGGCTGCAGTCACCATCTGCAGTGATTTTGGAGCCCAGAAAAATAAAGTCTGACACTGTTTCTACTGTTTCCCCATCTACTTCCCATGAAGTAATGGGACCAGATGCCATGATCTTCATTTTCTGAATGTTGAGCTTTAAGCCAACTTTTTCACTCTCCTCTTTCACCTTCATCAAGAGGCTTTTTAGCTCCTCTTCACTTTCTGCCATAAGGGTGGTATCATCTGCATATCTGAGGTTACTGATATTTCTCCCGGCAATGTGGTTTAGTCACTTAGTTATGTCTAACTCTTTGCAATCCCATAGACTATAGCTCACCAGGCTCCTCTGTCCATGGGATTCTCCAGGCAAGAATACTGGACTGAGGGTTGCCATTTCCTTCTCCAGAAGATCTTCCCTACCCAGGGATCAAACCTGGGTTTCCTGCATGGCAGGCGGATTCTTTACCAACTGAGCCATCAGGAAAGCCTGTATCCAAGAGAGTCCTAATGTAATGCATTCAAGCCATACACAAATCAACAGTTTTGATACACCGGTATCTACTAAGAAAAAATATAGCAGATGTTGTTGGATCTTGTAAAACATATAGTTGACACTTTATTGCCAACATTTAGTATTCCTCCTAAGATACTGAACCTGCCTCTAAACTCTTACTAGAGTGTCTTGAGCAGATTCAAGTGTCTCTGTTTTGTAAATTTTGGGGTGTTAAACTCCTCTGTAGGTATTAGAGATGTTTCTTTATAACTTGATATTGTGAGGCTGTATTTTATCCAATTTAATTTTGCTGGTTTTATAACGGAGCTTTTGAGAAAACGTTTGAGAATCTGCCAGTTGTTGGTTGTGGTTTTTGCCTCATCTCTGGGCGTCAAAATTAAGGACATCAGTGATTTGAAATTTTTAATTGCTATATTAGTGTCTTCGTTGCCAGACAGCTGTAATTCCATTTTTTTCCTCCTCCATTCAGACTGGTCTCTGTGTGTTTCTTAATTGACATACAGTTGATTTACAGTGCTGTATTAGTTTCTGCTGTACAGCAAAGTGATTCAGCTACACGTGTACATTCTTTTTTATATTCTATTATAGTTTGTCCCAGGATATTGAATATAGTTCCCTCTGCTATACAGTAGGACATTGTTGTTCTTGTCAATGTGTTTTCAATTCTTCCCAGCATTATTTTAATTTTTCCTCAGGGGTGAAATTAAAAAAAAAAAAAAAGAATCTAATACACAACTGAAATGGAAATAATAGATGGTTGAGAGGAAGAAAGTGAATTTTGTAATGGCAAATGAGACAAGTCTGAGGATACTCAAACTTGAGATGTCAGCAAGCAGGTCTCAAAAAAACATAGAAAATGTGAAGACTTTAAAAATGGTCCACATCAAAGAAAGAAAGAACCATTGCTGGAGAGGAAAGAGATCATTCTTTCAAATTTAATGGGAACGATTTTCTTGAATTTTCAGAGGGCAAGGGGCATGGTATTTTCTAGAGCTCAAAACATTGAAATTGCACCAGAAAACAAAATTCTTACGTTTTGCTCAGTTGTTTCAACATGGCATGCATTCCTGGCCAGACCCTCTGCAGATACCAGGCTTCTCTATAAAAAGGGGAAGGTGGTTTTGTTGAATTCAGAGCCCAACCTCCAGCCTTTCTTCAAAAGGTCATAGCAGTTACTTCCTCTAGCGTCTCTGACATGAAGAAAAATTGTTCCAAGTCGCCTTTCCTTCACATTTGAGACCAAAAGAAATAGCCAACGTGACATTTATGATTTTTTAAATGGTTTTTGCATTTAATGTCTTATTTTTGGCTTTCTTTTTAACTTGCCTAAAAAATTATGAATGTCAAATTTTCTGTGATTGTCGTTAAATCTATAACTAGAAAAACGTATTTAAAAGTTATAAGATTATTTCAGAATATCTTTTCCTCCAGAAGCAAAGCAACTAACAACCAGTGCATTCCCATGAAATGTTTGTAGTGGAAAAAAATCAGCTCAATCCCATGTATGCATCCTGCTGCTGCTGCTAAGTCACTTCAGTTGTGTCCAACTCTGTGCAATCCCATAGACAGCAGCCCACCAGGCTTCTCTGTCCCTGGGATTCTCCAGGCAAGAACACTGGAGTGGGTTGCTATGTCCTTCTCCAGTGCATGAAAGTGAAAAGTGAAAGTGAAGTCACTCACTTGTGTCCGACCCTCAGCGACCCCATGGACTACAGCCTTCCAGGCTCCTCCGTCCATGGGATTTTCCAGGCAAGAGTGCTGGAGTGGGCTGCCATTGCCTTCTCCATGCACCCTGGGTGAGATGGAATCATTACTAAATGAAACAAAAAGTTATGTATCCTGCTCTTAGAAAGATGCCAGGCCTAGAGAGATCATAGAAAATGAAAAGAATCGGACTGAGGCTATAAGGAGAAAAGAAACTTTGATATCAAATGGAATAAGTAAGCAGCCTTACAGTACTAGATGACTCAGAAAATCCCATGTCAGGAAAAAAAAAAAAAATCAAGAAACAGTTTCTTAAAGAATATTGTTTTCTAACCAAGAAAAATTTAAAAAAAAAAAAACAAAGCCTGGCCTCGCTAAATTATGCCATTCGGAATTAGTAACTTCTGACTTTCCACATCTGAGGCTTCTTTGATGCATGGCGATTCTTGGCCTTCTGTGTTCAGCATATGCATTGAATTAACAGGCCTGGTAGGAATGAGTATTTGACAAGAAACAGGCAGTGTGTCTTCTGGTCTTAACATCACCACCAGCTCGCTGTAAGCCCTTGAGCAAATCAACCTTTTTTCATTGAAATTAAAAGCCTTCACCAAATCCCTTTATTCATTAAGATATATATTTCTATCTGCATGATGAGAAAAACCTCTGGAGGTGTGTGAAACACTACTGAAGTATTGGCTAGAGCACCATAGACATGGGGTCAGGGGGATATGTCTTGAGGCTCAATAACTTATCAACATTGTCAATACAGAGACATGACATAATGATACAAAGACCCACCTCCTGCCATCAGGAGGCTTGCAGTCTGTCAAAGGGGATGAATGCATAACTCATAATAAGCTCATAAGGGTACAAAGAAAGTGGCTTAATGCACAAACGTCAGGGTATATTTTTAGACAAAAGTGAGAGATGGGAAAATGTTCTAGGGAAACTTCATCAAAGTGAAGTGGTGTTTGTGCCCGGCTTAAAAGGGGATCTCTGAAGTTCAAACAGTGACCTTCCACATCTAGCCAAGATGGAGTGACAAGGATGAAATTTACCCTCTTGCCTAATGCAACAACAACAAAAAAAACAGACAAAATATATGAAATAATAGTGTTCAGGAAACCAGATATCACTGAAGGATGATGACTCATGAGAAACAGAATAAATGAGGTCACCCAGGTTAGAGGAACAGAAGAAAGAGCAACACAGGGAACTGGAGGTCCGCAAGGGTCCCTGCTAAGTATTCGCCTGAATACTGGTCAGCGCATGTTGTTAGGGAACCACCAGAGGACAAAAGAACAATCAGAAAGATGAGAGGTGGCATTGCTGGCGCTCACAGAGTGGGGAATAGTACCTGCTCACAGCAACCAGACTGGAAATTCTCATTAAGTCTCGGGGCATTAAGTACAGTACTCAGGGACTTCCCTGGTGGTCCAGTGTCTAAGACTACATGCTCCCAATGCAGGAGACACAGGTTTGATCCCTGGTCAGGGAACTAGATCCCACATGCCTCAACTAAAAGATCCTGCATGCTACAACAAAGATCAAAGATCCCACCTGCTAAGACCCACTGCAGCCAAGTCAGTTTGTTTCTTTGTTTTTAAGTATGGTACTCAGAAGGGTCTTGCTTCAGCAGTAGAGAATAATTGGTCCTAGATTGAGCACCGCTCTGGTTTTCCTCTAACAAATTTAAAAGCAAGACCCAGAAGAATCAAATTAATTTCCAAGTAACTTAACTTCAACCCAGGAAAACCTCAAGAATATTTATAGGAATACAAAAGCAGCCACCCTCAAGCAGGGAAAATTCACAGTGTCTGGCATTCAATCAAAAATTGGCAGCCCTGCAGAGAAGCAGGAAAATACAACCCAATATGAGAATAAAAATCAGAACCAACCCAGAACTGCCACAAAAGTTGAAAAGAACCAACAAGGATATTAAGATAGTTACAGCGAACAGTTAAAGACACAGAAGACATTGAAAGAGGCCCAAGTCAAACTTCCAGAAGTGAAAACTCTGTTTGACATAAAAGTACACCAGATGGGATTGATAGCAATTTAGACATTGCAGAAATAAAGATTAGTGAACTTGAAAACTATGGAAATGCAATGGAAACTATCCAAACTGAAGCACACAGAGGAAAAAAAAAAGTTTGAAAAAGGAACAGATCATGAGTGAACTATGAAATAACTTCAGCCAGTCTAATATATTAGGAAGTGAAGTCCCCAGCTAACAGGGAAGGCGGGGGGTGAGCAGGGAGGGGAGGTAAAAAAATAATGACTGAAAACTTTCCAAATTTATTGAAAATCTCATAAACACATAAATCCTAGAAGTTACACCGAAAATAATAATAATGAGGAAAGCTACACCAAGGCATATCACAATCAAATGCTCAAAACCAATGATGAAAATAAAATCTAGATGGTAACCAAAGGAAACAGTCACATTTTATGCAAAGGAATAAATATAAGGCTGTAGAAGATCTCCCATCAGTAATGATGAAAGTGAGAAAGCGATAGAACATCTTTAAAATACAGAAGGGAAAAGTGTCAACCTGCAGTTCTGTACCAAGTAATGATAACGTTAAGAATGAAAGTGAGTTAAAGACTTTTCAGAAACACAGAGGCTGAAATAATGCATTACTAGATTTATAGTACATGAAATATTAAAGAAGGTCATTTAGGCAGAAATATATATACATACATACATACATATATACACACACACACATACATATATCAGATAGAAATACAGATCTCCACAAATGAATAAAGAGCACTAGAAATAACAGCTACATGAGTAAACATATAAGCTGTTTTCCTTGTTCAATCTTGTTAAAAGGCAATTGTTTAAAAAATAGTAACAAAGTAATATGAGTCAATTCATAGAACAAGTCAACAGAAAAATAAGCATACAGAAGACTTGAACCACCGTTATCAACTGAGTAGACCTAATTTAACATTTCTAGAACATTCTACCTAACAGCATCAGAATGTACATCTTCTTCAAGTACATATTTGCCAAAACAGACCATATTCTGGGCCATGGTACAAGTCACAATTAACATAAAGGCTTCAAGATCCCTGCCCTCATGAAATGAAATTAGAAATCAGTAACAGCGAGATCTCTGAAAACTCCCCAAATAATTAGAAGCTAAATAACACACTTCAAAGCAACTCATGAGTCAAAGAGTTGACTAAAATGAAGGCTTAGAAAGTATTTTGAACTTCATAAAGATGAAAATACAGCATATCAAAATTTATGTAATACTGCTAACACACTTTATAGGTGGAATTTATAGCACTAAATGCCGAAAACAGAAGAGGAGAGAGGTCTCAAACCTATTGCAGTTCGGCTTACACATCCAAGCAGCTAGAAAAATAAGAGCAAATTAAACCAAAATAAGCAAAAAAAAGAAAAAGAAAACAATAAATATCAGAGCTGAAATCAATGAAATAGATAACAGAAAAACAAACAGTAGCAAATACAGGTGAAACCAAAATAAGATAGATTAGCATCTAGCACGAAGATAAGGAAAATAGAAGACAAAAGTTACCAATTCAGGGTGAAAAAGGTGGAATCCATAGAGTCTATGGAAATTGAAAAGATAACAGGGATTATTAACTTTTTATGCCAATCAGTTTGACAGCTTAAATGAAATGGGCAAATTCCTTAAAAGTCACAAACTATCAAAGCTCATACACGACGAAATAAATAACTGGACTAGTTATTTGTCTGTTAAAGAAATCGAGGGACTTCCCTGGTGATCCATGGGTTAAGACTTTGCCTTCCAATGCAAAGGACTCTGGTTGAATCCCCAGTTGGGAAGCTAAGATCCCACCTGCCTCAGGGCCAAGAAAACAAAACATAGAACAGAAGCAATATTGTAACAAACTCAATAAAGGCTTTAAAACTGGTCTGCATAAAAAAAAAAAAAAAAAAAACCTTAAAAAAAAAAGAAATTGAATTAGTAGTTAAAACTTTCCCACAAAGAAAATTCCAGATCCAGATGGCTTCACTGGTGAATTCTCTACATTTAAGGAAGACATAATACCAGGTCTTTGCAAATTCTACCAGAAAACTGAAAAGGAGATTGTCAAATGCTTTTCCTGCATCTTTTGAGATATAGTGTTTTTTTCTTCTTAGTTTATTTATATGGTGCCTTATGGAGATTGATTTTTGAATGTCAAATCAACCTTGTATTCTTAGGATAAATCTCAGTCATAATGTATTATTTGTCTTATACATTGTTGCATTTTATTATATCGGAGAAGGCAATGGCACCCCACTCCAGTACTTTTGCCTGGAGGATCCCATGGGCGGAGGAGCCTGGTGGGCTGCAGTCCATGGGGTTGCTAGAGTCGGACACGACTGAGCGACTTCACTTTCACTTTTCACTTTCATGCATTGGGGAAGGAAATGGCAACCCACTCCACTGTTCTTGCCTGGAGAATCCCAGGGACGGGGGAGCCTGGTGGGCTGCCGTCTCTGGGGTCGCACAGAGTCGGACATGACTGATGCGACTTAGCAGCAGCAGCAGCAGCAGCATTTGATTATATGTTGGGAAGTATCTCCCCAACTCATTCTGTAAGACCAGTCTCACCCACATACCAAAGTCAGACAAAAATATTACCAATCTCTATTGGGGGCAGGGATGTAAAAAATCTAAGCAAAACTGATTATATCCACTTCCACCGTATATAGAAGGGCTTCCCCAGTAGCTCAGAGGACAAAGAGTCCACCTGCAAGGCAGGAGACGCAGGTTCCATCCTTGGGTCGGGAAGATCCCCTGAAGGAGGAAAGTGGCAACCCACTCCAGTATTCTTGCCTGGAAAATCCCAGGGATAGAGGAGCCTGGCAGGCTTACAGCCCATGGGGCCACAAAGAGTCAAACACGACTGAGTGGCTTTGCAGGCGGCCAATATATAGAAGGAAAACTCAAATCTAACAATATATAAGGCAAATAATACATTATGACTAAGTGAGATTTATCCTAAGAATACGAGGTGGATTTAACATTCAAAAATCAATCTACATAATGTACCATATAAATAAACTAAGAAGGAAAAAACCGTATGATATCTCAATAGATGCAGGGAAAGCATTTGACAAAATCCAACATTTGTTTCTGATAAAAACTCTTAGCAGACTGACAATAAAAATAACTTCCTCAATCTGATAAGAACACCTGAAAAATCTAAAGCTAACATCATGTTTGATGGTAAAAGATTGAATGTTTTACCCCTCAGACAGGATTCAGCAACACTGCATAGTTTTTGTATTGTCACATCGTCCATTTTGGATAATTGTATTAATTGGATCATTTGTATTGTCACTTTGGGAAACAGTGGCAGTTTTTCAAAAGTTAAATATACCTACCCTCCTAGAAATTTACCAAAGGAAGAAATGAAAGTATATAGGCACATAGAGACTCAACCACATTGCTTATGGCAGTTTTCTTTGTAACAAATACTGGGAGCAACCCAAATGGCCATTAACAGGTGAATGAATAAGCAAACTGTGGTACCCATACAGTGGGCTCCTGTTCAGATTCATGTTGATATGTGGCGGGAAGCATCACAATATTGTAATAATCCCCCAGTTAAAAATAAAACGTTTTTTAAAAAAGAATGACCACTGATATGCACTACCAGATGGCTGAATTTCCAAATTCATTTCAAAATGAATGCTTGGTCAAAGGAAGTGAAAGTGGTGGTCGCTCAGTCGTATCTGACTCTTTGCAGCCCCGTGGGCTGAAGCTCACAAGGTTCCTCTTATCCATGGGATTCTCCAGGCAAGAATACTGGAGTGGATTGCCACGTCCTTCTCCAGGGTATCTTCCTGATCCAGGGATCGAACCTCGATCTCCTACATCGCAGGGAGATTCTTTACCATCTGAGCCATGAGGGAAGCCCCTTTGGTCAAAGAAGCTCAGCTTAAAAATGTACCTGCTGTATGATCCCATTTTATCAAACTCTAGAAAATACAGCTAAGCTATCATAACAGGAAGCAGATCAGTGGTGTCTGGGAAAGGAGAATGGGTGGGGAGGGGTCAAGAAGGAGGGATTACAAAGGAGCACAAGGAACCTTGTGGGGGTGGCAGATATTTTGAGCCTGGCGATACTTTCAGGGTATATGCCCATCTCTGAACTTTCCCTGTTGTACACTTTGAATGGGTGGGGTTTATCAGATGTCATTGATGCCACAATGACGCTGTTAATAAGCTTGAAACTGGAAACTGGACTCTAGATCTAGGGAAGGTGGTCCAGGTGAGTCGGGTCTATGCATTTGGGGTAGAAGAAAACAAAGCCATAAAGGGAATATTTGAAAATACATGGGTTCTGTTCTGAGAAGTAGTGAGAAATAGTCTGGTGTGGCAAGCTCAGAGGTTGTGCGGATTAAGTAGCAAGAAATTCTGGAAAGGTACATCGGTATAACCAGATGGTCAAGGAACTTGAAGGCCATGTAAATAAGTCTGAATTGATACCAAAACAAGAGGAAGGCAACAGCGAGAACATGGAGTGTGAAAAGAGGGATCAGATTGGAACCCTGGGCAAATCCCGTGTTTAATGGATGGGAAGTCAGAAAAGTAGAAGGTGATGTGAGGGACGTAATCTCTTGGAAAGATAAGGACAGCATGATCAGATGCCTCAGTGTTAAAGGAGATTAAGATCTGGAAAGTCCCTTTGACTTCGTGACCTTAGGAAGTGTCTTTATTTAAGTGCTGTGTGTGTGTGTGTGTGTGTGTGTGTGTGTGTGTGTGCTTAGTCACTCAATTGTGTCCAACTCTTTGTGACCCTTTGGTGGCTCAGATGGTAAAGAATCTACCTGCAACGTGGGAGACCCAGGTGTGATCCCTAGGTTAGGAAGATCCCCTAAAGAAGGGAATGGCTACCCACTCCAGTATTCGTGCCTGGAGAATTCCATGGACAGAGGAGCCTGGCAGGCGACTGTCTATCAGACACAACTGAGTGACGACGAGTTGAGAGTGAAACCCAAATTGCGGAAAGAAAAAAAAAAAAAATCAAAAAGATTGAGTGGAAGTAAAATGTCGCCTTATCTCTTTCTATTCTAAATTCTATAACTTTATATTTTGAGAGTATAATTTTTTTATACTGTACCAGTTCAGGAAGACCAGCTCCAGATATCTGTTTTGTAAGTGAAAGCCTGAAACTCTGGATGTAGGTGTTCTAAACCTGACCAGCCGATGCTAACACCCAGATGAGCAAGGTTCTGAAGTTGTTCTTCTGCTACTAGGTGAAAGCAGTAATTCTGCGATTGGGAAATTGTGGGTGATCTTGAGAAGACTAGGGTACAAGTTTCAAACCTTACACACATAGGGATTATGGTGACTGAGTTAGTCACTCAGGCATGTCCAACCCTTTGCAATCCCATGGACTGTAGCCCACCAGACTCCTCTGTCCATGGGATTCTCCAGGCAAGAATACTGGAGTGGGTTGCCGTTCCCTTCTCTAGGCAATCTTCCCCACCCAGGGATTGAAACCAGGTCTCCTACATTGCAGGCAGATTATTTACCATCTGAGACAATGTTCAAACCTTATCCACACAGGGGTTCTGATACCCCGTATCCCAGGGGACCCTCTATTGTTTCATGGCAATACATTGGACCTCTCATATGCGTTGAACTTAAGGCCACACAGGGAAATATTTTTACCAAGTAACTTATTTTATGTATATGAGGTTTCAGCACCATGTTAATGCTACTTTCTTACGTACAATGTCTGCCAATCTTTTCTTGTATTTTATAAAATCCAAGCATTCTAACAGCTAACTCCAGAGTCTCTTTGAAACTTGTTTCTGCATCTTAAAAGCCATCCCATCTGTTGGATTCTTATTTAAGCGCTATTTTTGCTTGTCACTGATGGAAGCTAAATCATATTCACTATTTTGTGACTAGACTACAAATCCCTGGTAAACAAACTCAGCATTGTTAGTTAAATGATAGCCATCTGTTCGGGAGAGTAGAACTCCAACCTGAAAGTACACCTTTCACTAAAGGAGGGGTGTAAGAACAAACGTTTCAGCACCTGAGAGACCTTGATTAACTGCTAGATAAGACACAAGATTCCTGTTCTAAGTCACTTAAGCTTTGTAAAAGGAAGGCAGTAAGAAATCAAAGCTGGTATTTATCAGATTGAGAAGATGTGAATATTAACTCCCAGAAGCAGACTTCTTAGCCCCTGGCCTACCATCATATCATGTAGTCCAGCTGGGTGGTTTTGATATCCTGATCCAAAAGTGTGTGTGTGTGGTGCTTTTGATAAGGATCGTGGAATTTCCTTTAGGGTTTTATATGTTTAGAAAACCTTTTCACCTGCATTTGTGTAAAAGATTAGACAGTCACAGTTGTCACCGGGAAGCCTTGGCAGGTGACTCTAAATGCAGATTCCTAAATGCACTGTCCTTTGTTCCGTTTCCGTCTTGGATAGAAGAGTCAGAAGGTCAGGAGGTCCAGGTTCCTTTCAAAGTAAAACCTGATGGTTTCAAAACTGGCCATTGGTTTTGGCGCCTGGACCCCAAATAGCAAATAGGGCAGAGCAGCAAGCTTGCCTGGTCTACAGTGTTCTTCATCTTGCACATTTGTGAAAATAGATTTTATTTTTTAAGTGTCCTTGTTCTTCTCCCTGGTTCTCCCCTGATCTACCTGGCAATGAGCTAAATTTATTGCAGTGTTATTCTCGGATGCTATTAGCAGATTCCCTTTAGTAGGTAGGAAGGAATCAAAGATAAGGCTTTTTGTGGCTTTGAAGTTCCTGTCTGCCTTGTTCGCGCACCTCTGCTGGTGTCAGATCTCAGACGAGGGCATTGACTGACCACAAACCGAAACGGAAAGACGCCCCCTTGCTGATAAGCATAACTGGGGCCTAGCTTTTAAGAAGTCTTGTTTTCTTTCCCGTTGCTGTGGGCATGCTGAACACCAGATTGATGGCTCCTAGAGGTAGTTGAACAGATAATTATCTGGGGAATTCAGGAGTCTGTGTGATGACCTTATTTCTGACCCCCCAGTCTAGCTATCATCTCTCAGAAGAGCAGTCATCCAGGCATACTCCTAAAGCAAAAACAGGAATCGTTACAAGATGATGAATGGAAAACAAAGTTAGGAGAAGCCCATCCCAGAGGAAATGGTAAGTGAAAGCCAGGGCCTGAGATGGAAAGGGCAAACCTCCTGAGCAACCAGAGAACTCAATTCATCTAATCTGATATGACTGAAATAATAAGATTAATATCCTTAAGTCACCCCCCAGATTCCCTTTCTCAGTGGCATGTTGTTTATACATGTATATTTGATTCAACCAAACAAAATTTATTGTAAACCTATAACTTACAGTAAAACCCCACTTATTCCTGTTTCACTCATTTGGAATTTTCATCAGTAAGGACAAGGATGCAAAAGAAATCAAATGTAAGACTTTGTAGCTTAAGGCTCCTGCCTAATGATTTTTTAATGGATGGAGTTATACAGACAAGGTCAGTCAGAAGTGGCAGGGTTGGAACAGCAGGAGTCATGAAGGACATTGGGTCTTGACCAAAAGGAGCCTCGGAGTTAGAAACTTGTTCGTTTTTTTCAGTTTTGCTACACAGTGTTATCATCATGCTTAGTGCTATATAAAACAGTATATAAATTCTGGATTTTTTTTCACTGCAATGAATGCTTTAGGTTTGATTTCTATATACCAACTTTTTATAGCTTTTTTTTTTTTTTTTTTGGCTGTGTTGGGTGTTAGCTGCAGCCCATAAGGTCTTCGTTGCATCCTGCGGGACCTTTCATTGCAGTTCATGGGCCTTCTAGTTGTGGTGTCTGGGCTCAGTAGTTGTGGCAAGCGGCCTTAGTTGCCCCAAGGCATGTGGGATCTTAGTTCCCTGAACAGGGATCAAACCTGAGTTCCCTGCATTGCAAGGCAGATTCTTAACCACTGGACCACAAGGCAGATCCCTATTGCCTTTCTCAATGAAAATAGTAGTAGGAACCATTACTTAAGGTCCTACTATTACGTCTATTTGCATAAATTATAGGATTTAATCTTCAAAGTTGCCCTACTGCAGGGTAGACATGACATTCTTGTCCCCATTTNGATCAAACCTGAGTTCCCTGCATTGCAAGGCAGATTCTTAACCACTGGACCACAAGGCAGATCCCTATTGCCTTTCTCAATGAAAATAGTAGTAGGAACCATTACTTAAGGTCCTACTATTACGTCTATTTGCATAAATTATAGGATTTAATCTTCAAAGTTGCCCTACTGCAGGGTAGACATGACATTCTTGTCCCCATTTTACAGTGAAGAAATGGGTTCAGAGCACATAAATGATTAACCCAATGTCCCACAGTTAATAAGCAGCAGAGCAGAGTCAGAGTCAAACCCAAGTTCTCTGACTGCAAAACCCATGATCTCTGAAAACCACTGTTTTCGTGTAAAGACTGGGAGCCTACAGAACTCAACAGGGCTTGCATCTTGAGTTTCAGAGAGCTTTAGCTGTATTGCACCTTGTATGGCTTTGTTTTCATTTCTTCAGCCTATAAAGTGAGCGCTAATTCAGAAGCACCTCCTGCAGCTCAATTCCAGAAAAATAAACGACCCAATCAAAAAATGGGCCAAAGAACTAATTAGACATTTCTCCAAAGAAGACATACGGATGGCTAACAAACACATGAAAAGATGCTCAACATCACTCATTATCAGAGAAATGCAAATCAAAACCACAATGAGGTACCATTTCACGCCAGTCAGAATGGCTGCAATCCAAAAGACTGCAAGCAATAAATGCTGGAGAGGGTGTGGAGAAAAGGGAAC
>SJYA01002505.1:713092-751955 GCA_006410615.1 Neotragus moschatus
GCATACACACCGAGGAAACCAGAATTGAAAGAGACACATGTACCCCAATGTTCCTTGCAACACTGTTTATAATAGCCAGGACATGGAAGCAACCTAGATGTCCATCAGCAGATGAATGGATAAGAAAGCTGTGGTACATATACACAATGGAGTATTACTCAGCCATTAAAAAGAATACATTTGAATCAGTTCTAATGAGGTGGATGAAACTCGAGCCGATTATACAGAGTGAAGTAAGCCAGAAAGAAAAACACCAATACAGTATACTAATGCATATATATGGAATTTAGAAAGATGGTAACGATAACCCTGTATGCGAGACAGCAAAAGAGACACAGATGTATAGAACAGTCTTTTGGACTCTGTGGGAGAGAGAGAGGGTAGGATGATTTGGGAGTGTGGCATTGAAACATGTATAATATCATATATAAAATGAATTGCCAGTCCAGGTTCAATGCATGATACTGGATGCTTGGGGCTGGTGCACTGGGACGACCCAGAGAGAGGGTACAGGGAGGGGGGTTCAGGATGGGGAACACGTGTATACCTGTGGCGGATTCATGTCAATGTATGGCAAAACCAATACAATATTGTAAAGTAATTAGCCTCCAATTAAAATAAATTTATACTAAAAAAAAAAGTGCCAGACCTTCTGTAGACAAGTTAGATGCCAGAAACACAGAAAGACACCCCCTCCTTCCCAAAACTGAGTTTACAAATAGATTTTAAAAACAAAAAAAGAGAACCATGCATGTAAACTAAGGAATGCTGTGAATAAAAGGTTTACTTAAAAAAGAAATCATAAAAGACTTGTAGGAAAGTATCTAGCCTGATCATGAGAAGAATTTGTGGAGAACTGCCTAATTTTGGAAGAAATAAAACTGAATTTCTTTACTCAGCATACTGTAACTCAAGGTGATTCAGGAAGTTTAGCCTAGCTGGCTTTGCAGAATTTTCTCTCGTGTTCATCACCCTGGGTAGCCCTTGCCAGTGCCTGATGTGATGTTTCCCTTTGTCTTCTGTAAACATCATTTTTGGGAAGTCTTAGTAGGGACTGAGATTATACCTTAAAGTGTGTACCTATGTGAATTCTCTTCACTTATACAAGATGCTAAAAGACAGTGGAAAATTGTATTTCACACACTGAGAGGAAAGTGTTGTCAACCAGTAATTCTTTACCCAGCCAAAGTATTAATCAAATATGAAATTAAAAAGCAAAACAGACAACCAAGGGGAAAAACGTGCTCAGACAAGCAGAGGCTTCCCACACACCCTTTCATAGGAGAATTTCTGAGGATATATTCCCACAAACTACGGTAATAAAGCAAGAAAGAGGAAGACACGAGAGCCAGGAGGTGGCAGATCCACACCAGGAAGGAGACGAAGCCCGCACGGCTGCTGTGGTTCAGACGTGGTGAAGCCATCCACCCAGATCAGGGTGAGCAAATCCAGGCTGTCAGTGAATTGCCAGCATCCGTTGGATCATTGAAAAAGCTAGAGAATTCCAGAAAAACACCTACTTCTGCCTTACTGATTACACCAAAGCCTTTGACTGTGTAGATCACAACAAATTGTGGAAAATTCTTCAAGAGAAAAAAAAAAAAAATTCTTCAAGAGATGGGAATACCAGACCACCTTGCCTGCCTCCTGAGAAATCTGTATGCAGGTCAAGAAGTAACAGTTAGAACCGGACATGGAATAACAGACTGGCACCAAATCATGAAAGGAGTACGTCAAGTTTGTATATTGTCACCCTGCTTATTTAGATTATATGCAGAGTGCATCAAGTAAAATGCCAGGCTGGATGAAGCACAAGTTGAAATCAAGATTGCCAGAAGAAATATCAGTAACCTCAGAGATGCAGATGACACCACCTTTATGGCAAAAAGTGAAGAGGAACGTAAGAGCCTCTTGATAAAAGTGAAAGAGGACAGTGAAAAAGCTGAATTAAAACTCAATTCAAAAAACTAAGATCATGGCATCCAGTCCCATCACTTCGTGGCAAATAGATGGAGAAACAATGGAAACAGTAACAGACTTTATTTTCTTGGGCTCCAAAATCACTCCAGATAGTGACTGCAGCCTTGAAATCAAAAGATGCTTGCTCCTTAGAAGAAAAGCTATGAGAAACCTAGACAGCATATTAACAAGCAGAGACATTACCAACAAAGGTCCATCTAGTCAAAGCTATGGTTTTTCCAGTAGTCATGTATGAATGTGAGAATTGGACTATAAAGAAAGCTGAGTGCTGAAGAATTGATGCTTTTGAACTGTGGTGTTGGGGAAGACTCTTGAGAGTCCCTTGGACTGCAAGGAGATCCAACCAGTCCATTCTAAAGGAAATCAGTCCTCAATATTCATTGGAAGGACTGATGCTGAAGCTGAAACTCTAATACTTTGGCCACCTGATGTGAAGAATTGACTCATTGGAAAAGACCCTGATGCTGGGAAAGATTGAAGGCAGGAGGAGAAGGGGACAAAAAAGTATGAGATGATTGGACAGAATCACTGACTCAATGGACATGATTTTGAGCAAGCTGTGGGAGTTGGTAAAGGAAAGGAAAGCCTGGCGTGCTGCAGTCCATGGGGTCACAAAGAGCTGGACACGACTGAGCAACTGAACTAAACTGAACTGAGTGGTCCCTGGGAAAAGAGGGTATTCGTGGGTTCTAGTCAGTCCTACAAAGCTAGACCTTCCTAAGCGAGGATGGAAGGGCAGGATGAATTGGCAGCTTGGGATTGACATGCATACACGATTGATACTGTATATAAAATAGATGTATAATATCAATAGTGTATATATTGGGCTTTCCTGATGGCTCATGAGGTAAAGAATCTCCCTGCAATGCAGGAGCCATGGGAGAGGAAGTTCTATCCCTGAGTTGGGAAGATCCCCTGGAGGAGGAATTGGCAACCCACTCCAGTATTCTTGCCTGGGAAATCCCATGGACAGAGGAACCTGGTGGGCTACCATCCATGGGGTCACAAAGAGTTGGACACGACTGAGCGCATACATAAACAAGGACCTACTGTACAGTGCAGGAAACTCTTACTTAGTGCTCTGTGGTGACCTGAATAGGAAGGAGATCCGAAAAAGAGGGCATATATGTAAGTACTTAACTGATTCACTTTGTTGTACAGCCAACATTATCAAGCAACTATACTACAATAAAAATTAATTTTAAAAAAAGCTAGACTATGAAGAGAAAAAGCAATTATAAATTCCAAAGGGGGGAAAAAAACATTCAAGAGAGAATATATTTTGGGATTTTACTTAAGTGGTGAATAATAATTACATGGTTGCAATACTAAAACACTGCTTGATTTCCAACTTTTGGAATTAATCTTAGTCAAAGCAATTGCTAAGCATGGAAACCTTAGCAATGTTGCAGACACGGAGCTGATCACAGTCCATATTTTTTTAATGCCTTTTATGTACCAGGCCCTGTTCTAGATGATGATACAGTGAACAAAAGAACTTCCAGTGCTCACATTCTAGAAGCAGGGGGTAAACAATAAACATATAAAAATAGGATAAGGTATAGAACAATGTGAGGATAAACAAGATAACATGAGAGTGCACACCAAGGGGTAAGAGGTTGCTTTTACTCCCACAAAGGCCTCTCAGAAGGAGCAGCACTCCAGTTAGGATTCGGAAGATGAGAAGGAAAAGATGCAGAGTGTTACCAAGCAGAACAACAAAGGCCCTAAAACAGGAATCCGTTTGTGACGGTCAAAAGATAGCTGGAGCAGAGTGGATGAGGGGGAGAGTTTAAGAGCGTGGCTGTTTGAGATACCCCCGATCAGATCACTGAAGGTCTTATGGGCAATGGTGAGGAGGTTGGAAAGAGATCACGTTTTAGCAAGAGGAGTGATGTGATGTGATCTAATTTATATTTCAGAAAAACCAGTCTGGCTTTTTTGTAGAGGACAGATTTATAGGGAGATAAGAGCAGCTGGTCCTGGAGAGGGAAGGTGATGACTTGGACTAGTGTTTTAGCAGTGGAGAGAGTGGAAATGTGTTTTGGAGGCTGCGATGACAGGACTTAGGTGGACTGGAAGGGCAAGTGAGGATTCATTTCTGGCTGGAGCACCTGGTAGGTGGAGTAGAGCTGACTGAGGGTGGAATATTTGGGATGGGAGCACCTTTTGGAGATAAAAACAAGAGTTCATTGTTGAAAGGATTTTGTTGGTGGTCCAGTGGTTAAGACCACACTTCCAGTGCAGGGAACATGGGTTTGATCTCTGGTCAGGGAACTAAAATCCCACATGCCCTGTTGCCAAAAAAAAAAAAAAATCCATTGTTGGAGATGTTACAAAAGAACTACTCTCAACCTTGAGGATGTGCAAGTATTTGGGAGAGAAGCAGAAATGCTAAAGGATAGAGGTGCCAGGATCCTTACCTATCCTGGGGACAGTAAAAATATGGTTTGTCACTGATGGAACAAAGGATGCCTCTATTACTTTATGCAAGGAAGAGAATCCAAAGTGACACAACTATACTGACTGAATTATAGATGAGGGGGCGGGAGGAGGTTGAAAAAGTGAGTGTTCGTTGCTCAGTCATGTCTGACTCTTTGCAACCCCATGGACTGTAGCCCACCAGGCTCCTCTGTCCATGGGGTTTTCCAGGCAAGAATACTGGAGTGGGTAGCCATTCACTTCTCCAGGGGATTTTCCCAACCCAGGGATCGATCCCAAGTCTTCTGCATTGCAGGCAGATTCTTTACCATCTGAGCCACCAGTGAAGCCCAAGAGGAGATTATTAGTAATATAAATACAGATCTGTCATAAAAAGAAGTCAATGGGGAATACCCAAAATTGGTAAATAAAGAAAGAACACTATAAGCATAGTCTTTAGTGATTGGAGCTCACCATCCAAAGAACTAAACGTAGAAGCAATTTAAAAACCAAGCATGAAAGAAGGAAGCAATGGGTCAAGAGACTGTTGGTTTGTTTGTTTTTTCCCCCAGTCCTCTGTGTGGGTTATTGTGTTAAAGAACAAAAAGATAATCCTTTTAATGACCTCAGCAAAATCAGATTCTCTGCAAATAGCTTGGAGGTACTCTTTGATTTTCCCCAAATTAACTGAACAGTGGGGAGGGAGGGGGAGTTGAGAGTCTTATTTCTCGAAAATTATAACAAGAATCTTCCACTTTAAAACATTCTAGAAGGTGGGTATGCTACTAGGTGTCAAAAGAAAAGGTTAGTCGTCTGTTCCTTTCTTTACGTGTAGGCGTTTCGACAATTCTGACTTAATTCTAATTTAAGTCATGTTCCCTGTCCTCTACCACCTTCTAGAGAACCATCTGAGCCCCTCCCAGAATTCCCAGTTTTTCTCAGCTATCTGGCCAACTTAATGGGATGGAGACTCCCGGGGAGAGAAGGAAGGCTTGAGACAGGAAGCAGTGCAAAGGGGCAGGAGGGCGGCAACAGGAACAAGCGCTGAAAAAGTGACCCTGGACAGCAGCGTCACATGGGGGGTTGCCAGGATATATGTGAGCCGGAGACTTGCAGTCAGTTGTCTGTCCCCTTACCTATCAACGGAAGTTTCTTCACCCGCCACCTGCCTCCTCTCTCCTGCTTCTCCTCCAGCCCAGCAGCCTGAGCACACGCTTTCCACCGACTGACCTGCTCAAGCATGAATGGGAGCTTGACCCTTTTAAGGCTTCTCGAGTTACTATTTGGAGAAATTTTCTTCCATGTGTTTTTATTTACTTTTCCTTCTACCCTCTCAGCCTATTTATTGCTATGACTTCTGCTTCTCCTCCGGCCCCACCACCTTCTCCCTCCCAGACCCCTTGCTCGCCCTGGGACCACCCTTACCATCGCCTGGGCTCAGCACTCATCTGTTACTTCTTTCCCTCACCTCCTCCTCCCTAGCAGACATGCGCATTGGGTGAGTGGCTGATATCCAGGGGAGAATAGTTACAGTGTTGATGGACGCCCTTAAGATGCTGTGTGTTTTAGGAAGAATGTTGGGTTAGATTCCATCCAGTTTCCATCCTTAACCGCTTAATATTTAATGTAATACCTCAGACCCCGAAGCTTGGCATTATAATATCCATCTGTGCACAGAGTAATCTCGTCAAACTCAGATTTCAGTCTGGTATATTTTCTGGGACTTACCCACAGAAGCTTTCAAGGCACAAGGAATGTCAGAAGAGCCTTAAATAATGTGATAACCTTAGCTTACTGTGTGTGTACACTGGTAGGAAGAAACCATCTCATTCTCATCCTACAACCAAGAAAATCTGACTAAGCATCAGGGCAATTTTATTTTTTTTAACATTTCTTTTTGGCTGCTCTGGGTCTCCGTTGTGGCCCGCAGGATCTTTGTCGCCCTGGTGGCCCGCAGGATCTTTATCTCTGTCATGGCCTGCAGGATCTTTATCTCCGTCGTGGCCCGCAGGATCTTTCACTGAAGTGTGCAGGCTGTTGGTAGTGGCGCATGTTCTTCTCTCTAGCTGTGGCACGTGGGTCTGTAGTTGGGGTGTAAGGGCTTAGGTTGCCCTGAGGCATCTGGGTGCGTGCTAAGTCACTTCAGCTGTGTCCGACTCTTTCCGACCCCATGGACTGCAGCCTGCCAGGCTCCTTTGTCCATGGAGTTTTCCAGGCAAGAATCCTGGAGTGGGTTGCCATTTTTTCTCCAGCCGATCTTCCCCATCCAGGGATCAACCTCTCATCTCTTAGGTCTCCTGCTTCGGTTCTTCATCATTAGTGCCACCTGGGAAGCCCCTAGGCGTAAGGGATCTTAATTCTCCACCCAGGGATTGAACCCATACCCCCCTGCATTGGGTGTGTGGATTCTTAATCACTGGACCACCAGGGAAGTCCCAGGACAAGTTTTTGACTGTTGGGGACTGACGAAATGTTGAAAGACCTCACATATTAGGTTGGCCAAAAAGTTTGTTCAAGTTTTCCATAACGTCTTACAAAAATCAGAACGAACTTTTTGTGCTCATTCAGTCACGTCCGACTCTTTGCAACCCCGTGGACTATAGCTCCTCTGTCCCTGGGATTGTCCAGGCAAGAATACTGGAGTGGGTTGCCATTTCCTCTTCCAAGGGATCTTCCTCACCCAGGGATTGAACCCTCATCTCCTATGGCTCCTACATTGGCAGGCAGATTCTTTACCACTGAGCCACTTGGGAAGCTCCCCCAACACTGCCCCAAACTTTTTGGCCAATGCGGTATTATTGCTTTGCATCCTTAGCGATACCCAAAAATAAACATCTTATAACTGTTGTCTGGTAGAAGATGGGTGACTTCTTGAGGTTCCTCTGCTTTGGGGTTCAGCTCACTGGCAACTGATCATGACACTGTAGGGTTGGGAAACACTTTAGTGGAAACACTAAAGATTCCAGCCAGTTCTGGGCAATGCTCAGGTTTGACCAGCACGCATCCCTGACTGCTTAATAATGGCTCTGTTTTTAAAGACCTCCAGTCAAATCTGTTCCACACCTCCTTTGGTGATGTACTTAACGATCTTAAGTATCCCTCTGGAAACTTGTGCCTCTGTCTAAACCAAAATGTCCGACACTCCAGTTTCTTCTCATGCTCAGGGACTGTGGGAACAGATGTCACCTTCTAGTGACTCACCTTATGATACTTTCCTATACTCATCTGACCTTCTGTCTCTTATGGGTCTTATTCTCTGGCTCTTTAATATATTCCAATTATCCATGCTCAAGATCAACAAAAGCTGGAAAGCCATCATAGTGGGAGAGCCAGGGAGCTGCTTCTACTTCCTCACTCAGTAAAGTTACTGGAAATTGAGATTTAGGTCAATATACTCATCGTTGACCAGTCATGGCTCATCCCTCCCAGATTCCTGCTTCCGGAGACAGGGAATTCACCTAACTGGGTGTGCACTCCATTGCTCACCCGGAGGGAGGTGGCATTTTTTGGTCTCAGTCTGAGAAACTTCCTTTCTCTTCCCTTGGGTGTTTCCTGGTTGTAAAGAGACAGGTTAGACCGGGAGGGACTGCCCAGGAACGTCACAGGAGTCTTCGCTGTAGAAGACACCGACGTAGAGTCTGTCTGCAGCCTGAGCGCCACACATGAGTTACTGTCTAGGACACCTGAGTGCCTTTGGGCCTGAGACAGCTCAGAACACCGCAGAGATGAGTCACCCTCCCCAGGTGCAGCCTTTTGGCCCAGAGCAACAGCATCCCCAATGAACAGCAGAAGGGAAATAATAACTCTTACTGTCTCCACCACCGAGAAAACGAATTGCTCATGTCATACTGTTTTTCGGTGATACCAGGACAGTCGTTGGCTCTGCAATAAGAGGCTGTAGCCATGAACATTTATTGGCAACACTCACCTCGGAGTATGGTATTGAAAAGCTCTCACATTCTCTAGTCATGAGATTGATTTATCATCAATGAACATTTACTGAGCTCTTAAGACATAAGAAACAACCTTCTATACATTGCTGGTAGCCACACACATGCTTCATTCCCCGACTTTGAGGAGCTTGTGGTCCTGAAGGACAATATGAACCCAAACAAACGCTGATGCCCCAGTGAAGACAGTGTTAAAGGTGCATGAAAGTGTAGAGGTTGAAGCCCCTAAATCTGCCTTGGAGAGGATGTGGCGCCGTTCTTCTAGCTGGTCTAGGAGCACTCTCCAGCTGAAAAGCAGGGAAGGGCTGAGGAATGGAGCCAGAAAGCACAGGAAAAGCAGGTGCCTCTTGGAGCCTGATCTCGTGGGGACAGATTGCCAGGCACCTTCTTTGTGAGATGACCAGATCTTAGAACTTGCCAGGGACAGTCACAATTTAGTTTATGGCTGTTACCCTGCCATAATAATTAATAGAGCTGCCTCTTTTAACTTTCAAGAGTGTCCCAGACAGACGATCCATCACAAAACCACCTGACTTATATACACAATGCAAGTGGGATTAGTAGGTTATATAAAGCAGTGAGCTAATCAGATTTGCGTTCTGGAAAGATAACTCCAGCAGCCATGAGGAGGACAGTTTGCAGAGGGAAGAGACTAGAAGCAGAGAAAGAGAATGCAGAGCTATTTGGCTGGCCCAAAAGTTCATTCATAAGATGTTATGGAAAAACCTGAATGAACCTTTTGGCCAACAGTTTAGCACTCGCCTTAAAAGCTAACTGCATCCTGCTCATATTCCAAACAATAAGCTTGCCTAGTGAAAGTGAAAGTCACTCGGTCATATCCAACGCTTTGGGACCCATGGACTATAGCCCATCAGGCTCCTCTGTCCATGGAATTCTCCAGTCAAGAATACTTGAGCAGGTTGCCATGCCCTCCTCCAGGGGATCTTCCTGACCCAGGGCCTGAACCCAGGTCTCCTGTATTGCGGGTAGATTCTTTACTGTCTGAGCCACCAGCGAAGCTTGCCTAAACACTGGTTCTAAGACCATCTCTGTCTCCAGTTCTAATTGTTTGAACAGCATCAAAGCTGCATAGATACTCTGAATACTCTGCGTAGATACTCTGAACAGTCTTTTAAATTTTTAGTCATTTTCAGAAATTATATTAACTTTGCATCTCCCAAACTTTTTTTTTAACAATATCAAAGAGACAAGGTCCTGAGAAATTCTTAGAGGAGGAAATGTCTTGAGACTTGAGAAAAGGTCTTGGCAAGGCAGAGGAGCTCTGATCACATAAGTTTGGGTTAGAAGGTTGCATGATCTTTTCATAGGAAGCTGTTCTTGGCCTTTATGTGACATTGCTCTGAATGGCTTTCCTAGTCTTGCAAACAGGTTTTGCGAAGCCACCCACACTTCTCAGGTGTTTACTCTGAGACAGATGACTCGGCCTGAGGTGTGTCGCTAAGCCACGGAGCTGAGTTAATTGGATCTGGAGACTAACCTGAAACAGTGGCCTCCTTAGTACCCCTGACCTAACCTGGCACAGCCTCATTGCACAAGGCACTTTTGGTAAGTGAATCTTGTAGGTAGCCGCCTGTGATCTCCCACATCTGGGGCATGTATGCTTCCTCTGGGGCTGCTTGGATGGGGTGACTACGCACAGCGACAGCATGAGGCCCTGCAGCAGCCAAGTCATCTGGAAGAGCCTGGAGCTCAACTCAGAACATGTTCATGCTTGAGAAGCAGCACGATGTGGCAGAAAGGGCACAGGCTCTGGGCTGACGTTGGCCTGCATTTCAGCGCATCTCTGGATGAGACACTGCATTTCCTAAACCTCTGGATACCTAATAATTCCTCATCCGTGAGTGAGGATCACAATGCTTGCTTCCCATGTTGGTAGATTGGGGTTAGCCTAGCCAACACCAAGCACAGCTGTGGCACATAGTAGGTGCTCAGTCAGTGGTGGCTGAGTCTGTTCTGCTTGTCATCATGATTATTACAGAATCAATTCTGTCCCAACACAGCCGCCATCCAACGAATACTTTCGCGCACGTATTAACTTGCTGAGCCTCTGCACCAGGGGTACAGCCATGGGCAACACAGACAATGCTTCTTCTTAGGAGACATTATACCTCTTCTTTCTTCTTTTTATTTTTTTTTTAGTTGTTTATAATATGTTTTGCGGGTTTCCCAGATGGCTCAGTGGTAAAGAATCCATGTGCAATGCAGGAGCCACAGGAGATGTGGGTTCCATCCCTGGGTCAGGAAGATCCCCTGGAGGAGAGAATGGCAACCCACTCCAGTATTCTTCCCTGGAGAATCCCACGGACAGAGGACCCTGGCAGGCTACAGTCGAAAGGATTGCAAAGAGTCAGACATGACTGAAATGACTTAGCATGCATACACATACAACGTACTTTATTGTTTGTAATTTTTATATTCTTTTTTTTTCCCCCATTTTTTGGCCATACCAGGTAGCATATGGGATCTTAGTTCCCCAACCAGGGATCAAACTCACATCCTCTGCACTGGAAGCACAGAGTCCTAACCACTGGACCACCAGGAAAGTCCGACACTTTTTTTAATATTCTTTTCCATTATGGTTTGTCACAGGATATTGAATATAGTTTTCCCCGGGCTATACAATAGGACCTTATTGTCTATCTCCTTTATTCATTTCTTAACACATTATTGACCGGAGACATGTTAACACCATAGGCGTTAGTTTTTGCAAAAACTCCCCTGGTCAGTAATGTATTGATTTATCAACTTCTGCCCCTATTGCCACTTGTTACCCTTTACAGCGTCCCCTTACCCTCAGCCAGAAACTGCTGTCTCAGTAGTTTTGTCCCATTAACACCCCAAAAGGCCAGCATCTGCACCTCTGCTCCTCCTCACCTGCAGGGTCACACCCACTTACTTTCACAGGTGCTCCCCAGCTTAAGATCATTTGACTTATCATTTTTTTCTCTGTACGAGGGCTTCCCTGGTAGATCAAGTGCAGGAGAGCCTGGTTCAATTCCTGGGTTGGGAAGATCCCCTGGAGAAGGGAACGTGGAGTGTGAGCCACCGACACACACACGTAAGAGCACGCTGTACCCAGAGGACTAGTTTGTTGCACACTTTTAGTACAGTCTTCGACCACTTGCGTGAGCTGTCCAATGCTTTATGATAAAACAAACATTGATTTGCATGATTTTACCCAACTGTAGGCGAATGTAAGTGTTTTGAGCATGTTGAAGGTGGGCTGAGTTCAGCCAGGATGTCCGTAGGTCAGGCGTATTCATTGCATTTCTGCTTTGAGATATTCAGCATACGATGGGTTTATCAGGATGTAACCCCACCATAAATTGAGAACAGTGGGTACCTCCTCAAGCAAGGGGCCCACACTACCTATCTTGGAGATGTCTCAAGTGTTCAACCTTCTGCTGAGAACGGACCCTCGGGCCTCTTTCAGGTTTCAGGTTAAATGACCTCTTTCCCAGACAGATCTTAAGTCCTCGTATTCATGTCCTCTAATAAGACCCTATCTTTTTTTCCTTCACAACACTGCAATTATAATTGATTTTTGTGCATGCGTTAGTTAGCATCTTTCACTTTCAGGAAGTTGTGAGGAGTTCTGCAAGGGGAGGAAGCAGATGCTCAGAAACTGTGTAGTGAATGACTAGGAAGTCATGGATGTTATTTCTCGTCACTGAATATATTTCATGGTAATGAGAAACTCTGAAACAGGTGCACGGAGTTGACCTTTGGTGCTGGACTCCCCGTTCAGATGCCGCTGGTAACACAGTCCTTCCTTGCCACTGTTTGGTGGTAGCCATGTTCTAGGTCAGTTTAGTCCCAAATAGATGTGCCCCCAGCCACCAAACCATTGCTGGCCAGATGAGTAACTGCTCTCGGCGGCCAAGGTGACAGAGCAGGTGACCGAGAGCTAAAGGTTGAATAGATTTCCACTGTCTGAGCAGCTGCTCCTTGTGGTCAGGGCTCCAGGATCCAGCAGGGTGAGGTTTAAGAAAGACAGTGGTGGGAACTGCATTGTGAAAGCGGGAGCTGCCAGGAGACCTCCCGTGGCTGCGGAGAAGAGTCGTCTCCTTAAGGGACCAGTTTAGCACACGACAGTGTTTCCTGGATAATGACATTATTTTCAATTCTATACATTAAGCAACAGCAAGCACTGTCACCAAAAGTGATGGGTTATTTGTGTGATTGTGAGAATAGGGAATTGTGAGAAGTGTGAGAATGTTGTCTAGAAGGATCACAGAGTCCCTTTGTAACCGTGACAACAAGATGCAGACAGGGGACTTCCTGGTGGTCCAGTGGCTAAGACTCTGAGCTCCCAGTGCAGAGGGCCAGGGTTCAATCCCTAGTTGGGGAACTAGATCCCACATGCCACAACGAAGAGTTCGCATGCCACAGCTAAAGATCCCACATGCTGCAGCTGAGACCTGGCGCAGCCAAATAAATAAAATTCAATATATTTTTAAAATTTATTTTAATGCAGATGGGCCTTGTCGGAATCCACTTCTATACCCTCCCCCTTAAAAGACCTAGAGTCCCAAATGATTCCTTAGAGTGAAGTTCTTAGAGGGGGCTCCATGCCTCTTTTTTGGTTATCTCTGTGGTCACCATTACCTTCCCTTCATTTTCTAGTTAATCTGTGCTCTTCATCTCTCTCCCTCATTAAACTGTAAGCTCCCTAAGAACAGGGGATGTGTCCTGTGAACGTCTGAGTCATCCACCGCCCCAGCACCAAATAAGCATCAAAGGAGAGAAGAGGCAGAAGAAAGACAGGCTCTTGTTAGAGGAATCCACCCCGGATTGTACACTGCACCGCAGCCCGTTAGCATCGCTAAGTATAGGGCGTCGGCTTAGAAAGGAAAGGGACCCACATGCTGGCCGAGATTTTCCTAAGTGACACTGAAGGAAGCTGATGTCAGATCCAGATTTGTGTGAGTAATTAGACGCTTGAGAGCAAGCATAAGAAAAATCTACCTGCTCACGGACAGTTACCTTCCCAGGAACAGTTGACCCATTTTGACCCAATTTTGAAGGGACAGCAAACGCAGGGGCGTGAGTTTCCACTCCTTGGGTGCCTGGGTTCTGCTCTCAGCCTCCACACTAGAGCTATAGCACCCAGAACCCCACGTGGTCGTGGGAAGCCAGTATGGTTACAGGGGAAATTTGACTTGCAGATGCTGACAGATAAACTTAAGCAAAACAGATTTTAATCAATTGTGGATAGATCTTACCGGCTTCCGCTACTTTAATTTTCCCACATAGTCTTTTTAGTCCAGCAAGAATGGTAGTAACCAAAATAACATCATACCGGGAAGGGTTTTAAAAAAAAAAATCAGATACATCAGATACTTGGGAGCTCATGTTAAACTGAAATAGAGTAGTTTGAGGTGTGATTGACTGTCAGGCCTGCGGGGGAGGGGGACGACCTGCATGGCTTTCCTCGCGGGTGAAGCAGCGCTTCACTCTCCTGATTTCTTCGTGTGAAATGGTTCCCGCTGGTACCCAGATGTGTTGGCTAAGGTACATACTTATGAGTCTTAGATGAACATCATCTTCTTCTAATCAGTGGGCTTCCCAGGTGGCTCAACAGGAAAGAATCCACCTGCCAAAGCAGGAGAGGCAGGTTCAACCCCTGGGTTGGGAAGATCCCCTGGAGGAGGAATTGGCAACCCACTCCAGTATTCTTGCCTGGGAAATCCCCTGGACAGAGGAGCCTGGTGGGTTACACTCCACGGGGTCATAAAGAATCAGACATGACTTAGCGACCGAGCATACACACCACTAATCACTACCTGTGTATTTAGAAATACATATGATAGCTAAGAAAATTCACCCAAAAAAAGATAGCCAAAATGACACACATTTGAAAAAATGTCTTCTTCATCAGTAATCAAAGGTATCAACAAAACAATAAGATACTGCTTTTCCCTTCAAGTCAGTGGAGTTTGTTGTTTGGATATTTTTATTTGAATCTATTTTTTTTAATTGAAGGATAGTGGCTTTACAATATTGTGTTGGTTTCTACCAAACATGAGCATGAATCAGCCACAGGTACACATATGTCCCCTCCCTTTTGAACCTCCCTCCCACCTCCCACAGTGGAGTTTCTTTTAAGGATAATGTTCTTCATTAGTGAGGATGCAGGAAGATTCTGCATTGGTTTTTTGCTAGTGAGAGAACTAACTGATACAAATGTGGAAAACCATTTGCAAGCATGAGTCAAAAGACTTGAAAAGCTTCCTGCCCTTAAAAGGGATGAAAGGAAATATAATTTAGTATTAACATTATAGTACTTATTTCAAGTGTTATATCATGCATTTAGAGTCAGAGGGGAAAAAGTAACATTACTAATTTTGTAATGCTCATATTCTTTGTCCTAACAGTCTCCCTTCAAGACATATGTCCTCAGAAAGTAATTAGAAATGTGGACAAAAATCTACACTTAAAGATGCATATAACAGTTATCTATAAATAGTGAAAACTGTAAACAGCCAAAACCTTGAAAGACTGTCTGAACAAGTAAAGACTTATAGTGAAATTTTTTACAGCCACTAAAAGTCATCTTTACAAACTTTTTGATGTCAAAAGAAAGTGCTTAAGATATAATAAGTTTTTTAAATATGAAATATATCCAGTTGGAATCACAACTTTGAAAAAAATACAGACATAAAAAGGAGTTGAAGGAAATATACCAAAATGGTTAATGCTAAGTGCTTTTGTTCTTTCTTCTTTCAATTTTTTTATGCTTTCTAGCTTTATTTCAATGACAGTCAAGGGAAAATGGTAAGAAATCATTTTTAACTTTTATGGCAAAAGTTAATCACTAGAAGGATATGTAAAATATCAATGTTACTATGTTAATATGTCAAAATATTAACCAGCATTCTCTCCTGAGATGGCGAGATAGTATTTTGGGGAAAATTTTGTTTCTCCTGCTTTATAGTTTCTTCCATTTTCCACATTTTCTACAATGAACAGGTATGAATGTTAGAATTTTAAAAAAGAAAAAAGGAAAGCAAAAAAAGTACAGAAGGCATAAGAGGACTGAGTTGTATGTTCAGTCGCTCAGTTGTGTCCAACTCTTTTGCAGACCCATGGATATAACCTGCCAACCTCCTCTGTTGATGGAATTTTTCAGGCAAGGATACCAGAGCAGGTTGCTATTTCCAGGAGATCCTCCTGATCCAGGGATCAAACCCCTGTCTCCTGCCATCTCCTGCAGGAGGATTCTTTACCACCGCGCCACCTGGGGAGCCCAGGACTGAGTTGCTGCTGCCGCTAAGTCGCTTCAGTCATGTCCGACTCTGTGCGATCCCATAGAAGGCAGCCCACGAGGCTCCCCCGTCCCTGGGATTCTCCAGGCAAGAACACTGGAGTGGGTTGCCATTTCCTCCTCCAATGCATAAAAGTGAAAGTGAAGACACTCAGTCATATCCGACTCTTAGCGACCCCATGGACTGCAGCCCACCAGGCTCCTCCGTCCATGGGATTTGCCAGGCAAGAGTACCAGAGTGGGTTGCCATTGCCTTCTCCGAGGACTGAGTTAGTGACAGTAATAAATGTTGTTAGTTTACTTGTAAAAATCTTCAAAAACATAACTTTCTCTGAATGATTCACCAACTAATCTTGAGAGTCAGAATTTCAACTGTGGTATGAAAGTTTTTATATCATGGATCATTCATTTCAGTTGTTTCTGGGTATTAGCAGTTCTTTTTAATTCAAAGATTCCTTAACCTACACATTTTTCTTGCAGCAAGTTTCCAGGAATACTACTTATCTGGGTTGCCTTTGTCTCAGCAGCCCTTATAAACTTGAAACTGTATCTCTGCTGACCGACCATGGCTGTATGAATTAGTTATTGTACTTGTACATAGGAGGAGAAGGGGGTAACAGGATGAGATGGTTGGATGGCATCACCGAGTCAGTGGACATGAGTTTGAGCAAACTCCAGGAGATAGTCAAGGGCAGGGAAGCCTGGCGTGCTGCAGTCCATGGGGTCAGAAACAGCCACTGCTTAGTGACTAAACAGCAACGTACGCATTAGGAGGAATTAGGTTTTCCCAGAATAGTTTACTTTTTTAATAGCAAGCATATTCAGTTTTCCATGAACATTCTTTTGCCTAAGGGTCCCCCAGTGGCTCAGCTGGTGAAGAATCTGCCTGCAGTGAAGGAGACCTCAGTTCAATCCCTGGTCAGGAAGATCCCCTGGAGAAGGGAATGGCAAGCCACTCCAGTATTCTTGCCTGGAGAATCCCATGGACAGAGGAGCCTGGTGGGCTACAGTCCATGGGGTTGCAAAGTGCTGGACGTGACTGAGCAAAGAGTTTACATTTTACATGCTCGGTTTGCCACAGCCATTCTTTTGCAGTTAAATGAGGGTTACTATAGGATAACTACCCTGTCATTACACGCATAGCAGTGATAAACACAAGAGGTAAAGCTGAAAGGTCAAGAAATACTTAAAGTTCTGTGGCTGGGAACAAACATTGTTTTGTTTTGTTTTGTTTTACATTTCAAGAAATTGATGGTAGGTGATCAATAAAAGAGACATTTAAGAGAGGAGAAGGAATAGTAGGGATGGAAATAATAAAATATGATTTTAAAAAGGTAATGATCATAAAGCATATGAGAAAAATAAACTTAACGTCAAACAATTAAGACCCTCTACTGCATATAGATTACAAGTAGGTGGATTTTTTTTTAAGACTTTTTTATACAACTTTTTCTTTAAGAAGCTTCCACAACAGGCAAAGGGCAGGAAATTGAAGATCACATTCAATAATTTAAAAGCCTTTGAAGGACTGTTTGGTTCATAATCAAAAGAAGACTCATAGCTGAGTGGCCTTGGGCCACTAAGCCCCAGTTTATTCCCTCTGAAAAGCAAGTGACTTGGCCAGCTGAGGATCAAATTGTGTGTATGTGTGTGTGTGTGTGAAAGCACACACATAAGCACACATTCTGGGCTACTTAATAGGATAGAAGATAGAAGATAATAAAAATAGTTAACACTCATCCAATCCTTACTCCATGCTAGGCTCTATTCAAAGCCCCTTACATGCACTACCACACACACACCTCACCGCTCTAGAAGGTGGGTACAGTGGTTATCCTTCTTTTATCACTGAAGAAACTGAAGCACAGAGAGAGGTTGAGGAATTTGCCCCAGGTCACAGCTAATTCGCAATATTCAAGCACCCCGGCATCTTGTACCCTTAGATGCTGCTGCCTCACCTATGCGAGGCACCCAGATTATTCAAAGCAGAAGGAGTAAACTATTTAGAATGGAAGCACCCTTCAGAACAGGAAATGAGAGGGGCAGAAGAGACCTTGGACATGACCTCCCTTTCCTCTCATCTCCCTGGGAATGCATTCTATAACCAAACTGGTCAGCAGTGTGGAGGGAGCCTTTTTTGGATGAAAAGAAGGACATTTCTGGGCTCTCTCATTGTCAGAGGTGGTGTCCTCTGACAGTGAGCCCTTGAGTGGAGAGCAGTTAGTTGGCCTTTTCCAACCACAGGTGCAGCCACGTGAGGATGGCGGCATGTTACTTCTTTTCCATTGATCCTGCAGTGAAAAGGCACTAATATAATGTGCTCCCATAAACTGTGAACCAAACACTTTTAATCAAATTTCAAAGACCACGCTTCTCTTCCAAGAATGAAGTCTTTCCCCCTCGTCTTAAATTGACTGCTAACCATCCAGCCCCCGACATTGCTTTCTGGTCTCAGAAATAAGTTGTTTCTGTTGGGCCTTGATGCTCAAGTGTTGGAACGTACTCTTTGTGGAGCTTTTCATTGCTGATGTTCAGTCACTAAGTCATGTCCGACTCTTGTGACCCCATGGACTGCAGCATGCCAGGCTTCCTGTCCTTCACTATCTCCTCCCTCAATCTCCCCTAGCTTTTTAATACTTACTTTTATTTATTCAGCTGCACCAGGTCTTGGTTGCAGTATACGCTATCTAATTCCCTGACCAGGGATCAAACCCAGGCCCTCTGCTCCAGGAGTGCAGAATCTCAGCTACTGCACACCAGGGAAGTCCAGAATTTACCCTTCGGAGATCAAGTCTCTGCCTCTGAGAGCATGTCTCTTCACTGTCCCACTGCTGCCCTTGAAGATAAACTCTCATAAACCAGCCCCAGGGGTCAGCAAACTGTGGCCCATGGGCCAAACCTGGCCCACCACTTCTGTGGTTTTGCATTTTTGAAGCTATTAGTGGAAAACATCAGAAAGAAGGCTAACATTTCATGACACCTGATATTTATATAAAATTCAGCTCCATTGTCCACAAATAAAACTGTGTGGAAACACAGCCTGTCTATTTCCATCCACATAGCAGCAGCGAGGTTGAGTGGTTGCATACAGTTTGGCCCACAGAGCTTGAAATAGTCACTCTCTGGCCCTTTAGAGAGAAACTTGACTGACCCCTAACAACACAGTATCTCAGGACCCATCCAGTTTGACCACTTTCACAAGGCTTCCAAACTGAAAGGCTTGCGTTATTTCACTGAGTAATAACTCCACTAGTCAGACTTGGTGTTTTCTCCCACAAGTCACTGAGCATCTCTACATTCAGCATCCTTCAATCAGACCATCTCACTCTCTCTTTTTTTTTTTTAATATCCAGCAGTTACTCTACTTATTTGGCCATACAGCATATGGGATCTTAGTTCCCCAACCAGGGATCGAACCCACACCCTTTGCATTGGAAGTGCAGAGTCTTAACCACTAGACTGCTAGGGAAGTCCTAGACCATCTCACTCTTAAGCTGCCTTAATTGGGGTGAGTCCCCTGCATTATTTGTCTGTAATGCCCTGCACTATTTGTAATGTTTCTCTGGGAGAACATTGTAAAAGAAACAAACATCAATTTATGGGTTCCACACAAGGAGCCTATAATTTCTTAGATTAAGAATATAGTACAATTCTTCACTTTTTGACAGACCCAAAGGCACTATGACATTTCTGTTTTCTTATAATTCTGTCGTCAGTGTTAGATTTTCTGTTGTTCACTTTTTTGTGTGTCAAATAAAAACTTTATTTAGTATAATAGCCTATTTTCATTAAAAAATGAAATATATACATTTTTTTATTGAAGGATAATTGCTTTACAGGATTTGATTGTTTTTTGTCAAACCTCAACATGACTCAGCCATAGGTATATATACATCCCCCCCTTTTGAACCTCCCTCCCATCTCCCTCCCCAACCCACCCGTCTAAGTTGATACAGGGACCCTGTTTAACGTTCCTGACCCATACAGCAAATTCCCATTAGCCATCTCTTTTATATATGGTAATATAAGTTTCCATGTTACTCCTTCCATACATCTCACCCTCTCCTCCCCTCTCCCCATGTCCTTAAGTCTATTCTCTATGTCTGTTTCTCCATTGCTGCTGCTGCTGCTAAGTCGCTTCAGTCATGTCCGACTCTGTGGGATGATTTCGTCTATGTGAGTTAGAATATGATATTTATCTTTCTCTGATTCACTTCACTCTGTATAATCGGCTCTAGGTTCATCCGCCTCATCAGAATGGGACTCAAATGCATTCCTTTTATGGCTGAGTAATAGTCCATTCTGTACCACAGCTTCTTTATCCACTCATCTGTCGATGGACATCTAGGTTGCTTCCATGTTCTAGCAATTGTAAATAATGCTGCAATAAACAATGGGATACATGTGTCTTTTTTAGTTTTGGTTTCCTCAGGGGATATGTCTAGGAGTGGGATTGCTGGGTCATATGGTGGTTTTATTCCTAGTTTTTTAAGGAATCTCCATACCATCTTCCATAATGGCTGCATCAATTTACATCCCTACCAACAGTTCAAGAGTGTTCCCTCTTCTCCACACCCTCTCCGGCATTGATTGTTTGTAGACTTTTTGAGGATGGCCATTCTGACCGGTGTGAGGTGCTATCTCATTGGGGTTTTGATTTGCATTTCTCTAATAATGAGCAATGTTGAGCATCTTTTCATGTTCATTAGCCATCTGTATGTTTTCTTTGGAGAAGTGTCTGTTTAGGTCTTTTTCTCACGTTTCCATTGGGTTGTTTTTCTGGCCTTGAGTTATATGAGCTGCTTGTGTATTTTGGAAATTAATCCTTTGTCAGTTGTTTCATTTGCTGTTGTTTTCTCCCATTCTGAGGCTTGTCTTTTCACCTTGCTTATAGCTTCCTTTGCTGTGCAAAAGCTTTTAAGTTTAATCAGGTCCCACTTGTTTACATTTGTTTTTATTTCCGTTATTCTAGAAGGTGGGTCATAGAGGATCTTGCTTTATGTCATTGAGTGTTCTGCCTGTGTTTTCCCCTAAGAGCTTTATAGTTTCTGGTCTTACACTTATGTCTTTAATCCATTTTGAGTTTATCTTTGTGTATGGTATTAGAAAGTGTTCTAATTTCATTCTTTCACATGCAGTTGTCCAGTTTTCCTGTAACCACTTATTGAACAGGCTGTCTTTGCACCATTGTATTTTCTTGCCTCCTTTGTCAAATATAAGGTACCCATAGGTGCATGGGTTTATTTCTGGGCTTTCTATCTTGTTCCATTGGTCTATATTTCTGTTTTTGTGCCAGTACCATACTGTCTTGATGACTGTAGCTTTGTAGTGTAATCTGAAGTCAGGAAGGTTGATTCCTCCAGCTCCATTCTTCTTTCTCAAGACTACTTTGGCTATTTGGGGTCTTTTGTGTTTCCATATGTATTGTGAAATTTTTTGTTCTAGTTCTGTGAAAAATGCCATTGGTAATTTGATAGGGATCACATTGAATCTGTAGATAGCATTTGGAGTATAGTCACTTTCACAATATTGATTCTTCCTACCCAGGAACATGGAAGATCTCTCCATCTGTTTATGGCATCTTTGATTTCTTTCATCAGCATCTTATAATTTTCTGTTCATTTTTTTTTTTTTGAAGCTCAAGAATTAATTGTTAGCTAACTAATTGCTAAAATTCTTCATTGGGCTTCTCTCATAGCTCAGCTGGTAAAGAATCCGCCTATAATGCAGGAGACCCCAGTTCGATTCCTGGGTTGGTACGATCCCCTGGAGAAGGGAACGGCTGCCCACTCCAGTATTCTGGCCTGGCGAATTCCATGGACTGTATAGTCCATGGGCTCACAAAGAGTCAGACACGACTGAGTGACTTTCACTTTCAGAATTCTTCATAAAACGTAGTTAAAACTTTTTTTCACCACAAACCCTGTGTCTGCCCAAAGTGTAAGACTTATGTGGGCAGTGTCTCAACATGTGTGTAAATTGCAGCAACTGCTCAGCCCAAGAATGGTTTCCTGCATCCACTGGGAGCCCCTGCTCCGTTCATTCGGAGCACATGCTTGAGCACCTACAGCGTGCGACAGGACCTTGCCCCTGTACCCAGTCTCCATCCCAGAGGGCCTGCAGTCCATTTCAGGGTCTGTTCGGAACAACTGCATTCGTGGTTTTAAAAATACAGATAGAAGGGAGGTTTCCTGGTGGCCCTGTGGTTAAGACTCCACATTTTCACTGCCATATGCCCAGGTTCAATCTCTGGTTGGGGAATTAAGATCTCACAAGCTGTGCAGCCAAATAAACAAACAAGTAAAGAGACAGACAGGGAAAGGTTGGTGGAGATGAATGTACAGCGTCTCACAGGAAGACACAGGAATGCATACGGAACATCTGGCCTTCCCACTGTCTGTCCGTTCCAGAAAGAACTTTGTTCTACCAGCTGTGAGGCTTCGGGTCAGATCATAGCCCCTGTCTTCCCAGAGCTTATACTCAAGTGGGGCAAACCCCCTAAAATGAGTGAACAAGTGAATAAAAATAGTTCTCTATTGTAGCAAGTGCTAAGGAGGAATAACAGGGTTCTGAGGCAGAGAATTAAAGGAGGTGACCTATTTTGGATAGAGTGGTCAGAAAAAGCCAAGGGCAGAGGTGACATCTTTTTTGAATACTTGCCCATTTATTTGGCTGCATCAGGTCTGGGTTACATCACTTGGAATCTTTGGTTGTGACACGCAGACCCTCTTATGGTGGCGCAGGGTCTCCAGGAGCATGCCACAACTGCTGTGGCACGTGAGCTTAGTTGCTCCTAGGAATAAGGAGATCTTATTCCTCAACCAGGGATCAAACCCCAGTCCCCTGCATTGCAGAAGTGTTAGTCACTCAGTCTTATCCGACCCTTTGTAACCCCACGGACTGTAGCCCATCAGGCTCCTCTATCTATGGGATTCTCCAGGTAAGAATACTCGAGTGGTAGCCATTCCCTTCTCCAGGGAACCTTCCCAACCCAGGGATCGAACCTGGGTCTCTCACATTGCAGGCAGATTCTTAATCACTGGACCACCAGGAAAATCCCCAGGGGTGGCATTTAAGGTTTGAAAGATGGAAAGGAGCTGGTCGTGTAAAGACAAAGCCAGGCAGGGAAATGGTAGGTGCAAAGGCCTTGAGGCAGAAAAGACTTTGGTGCCAAGGCTTATGGAGTTGTGAGAAGATCAGCAACTGGAGAGGCAGGCCATTTAGAAGGATGAGGAGTTCAGCAATCCTTTGAGCATGCTGGAGGGGAAGGAGAGGTGTGGCTGTGCAGGCAAAGGTTTAGAAAGACAAAGCTTGTTGATGGGTAAGCATGTGACTTGGGGAGCCGTGAATATGGGTCTCTGCCCGGAAGAGCCGGCTGGGACACTGCCGGGGAGCAGCCAGATTGTGACAGTCCTTGCTTATCAGGCAAAGGGATTTGGGTTTCAGCCAGCAGACAACAGGCAGCCAAAACAGAAGGGAATTTTTGTGTCTCTAGTTAAAAATACTTTTTCTGATAACAAAAGTAACTCTTTATGAGGAAATTTGGGGAAGTGTACACAAAGACACTAAAGAAACAATCTCTAAGTGCATATGCAAACTATTGTTAACATTTCTGTATCTTCTTTTGCATTCTGATACAGTTTTCCAAAAATGAGACTTTTCTTTAAATACACTCTGTTTTATAATTTCTATTTCCCTTAACGATGCAGAGTAAACATTCTGAAAATGTCTTCCCAGGTCACTCAGTATTCTTCTCCAGCACAACTTTGCATACCTATATGGTATTTCCTGCTGAAAATGAACTAAAATGTATTTCTGTATGTTGTTTCATTGTCAGCCCTTAACTGTTGAGCATCTAGAATGTTTCCAGTTTTTAGTCCTATAAGCAACGCGATGATAACTGTCTTTAGTTGTTATTTGCTCAGTCGTGTCTGATGCTTTGTGACCCCAGGGACTGAAACACGTCAGGCTTCCCTTAAGGCTTCTCTAAGTGTCCTTAGAGGGATGTATTTATTTATATCCATGATTGCTTCCTTGGGAATTCCTAGAAGTGGAATTGTAGGGCCAATGCATATACATTCTTCAAGGCTTTTTATACATTTTTCTAGATTAGCGCTCTAACGCTGATGCCATTTTACACTCTTACCAGACAACTATCCACATGCCTCCTGTACCAAAGTACTCACTCGGCACTGGATTTCATTGGCCAATTTGCCAGAAAGAAAACAAAAAACAAAACTTTGTATATCCATTGTTCCATCTACTTTTTTTTTTAATGAAATTCAGCAGTTTCTCCCATGAGGCTCCTTGTCATCTGTACATGTGCTGGGTTTGTTCCAGGTCATCACTTAGTATAGCACACTCCCGCATAGCCAGGGGAGTTGGACCCCAGTTTAAGATTCTCAAGTTGACACACCTGTTTCTCGCACAGATCAAGAGCACTTCCACTTCAGAGAGTCTGTCTTTTTCAATACATATTCCCAGTGCAGTACTGAGTACATTGCAGGCATTGATATATATTTACAGAAGCATAGAAAAAGAAAGATGGGAGGAAAAGGGTAGGTGGACAGATGAAAGGGAGGCAGGGAGGCAGTGGATTGCAGAATACCCTTAAAGAATGAACAGTACAGAAGTAAAGATGAGGTACAGAAACTGATCTCTTAAGAGGGGCCTCCCTGGTGGTTCTGGGGTAAAGAACTTTCCTGCCAATGGAGGAGATGCAGATTCAATCCCTGGGTCAGGAATATCCCCTGGAGACGGAAACAGCAACCCAGTCCAGTACTCCTGCCTGGGAAATCCCATGGATAGAGGAGCCTGGGGCTACAGTCTGGGGTCACAAAGAGCCTGACAGGACTTCGCATCTAAACCACCACCACCACTCTCTTAAGCTTAGCTATAAGGTATGATGAGAGAGAAAACAGTAGCTACAAGGGCGCTGGCATTATGGGTGGTTTAATTGGGGGGCATTCCATGGCTTGTGGGGAGAAGAGAACAGTGGACTTCTTTGGTCTTTTACTTAATGAGGGGACTTGTACAAGCTTTTAGGCTGAGGAAAAAGCAGATAGCTTCTAGGAGAGACTGAAAGTATTTCTTCAGCTCACCCAGGAAATGTTTATTGAGTACCAACAATATGCCAGGCACTGTACCAGAGAGTCAGCAAGACAGAGTTCCTGTGCCAGGGCTCTTATGCTGGTGGGAATAGGAGGGAGAGAGAGAGGGAAAGGATGATGGGCTATGATCCAAGGAAGGTGGAACCTCATGCTGATTGCTGCTTGCTCAGGAAGAGCAAAATATGTTAATGTTAGTCTAGGTCAAACATAATTATGGAGGCAAGACTGCTGGGGAAAAAACCACATGGATCCCTAAGCCTCGTGGATGCAGGTGTGTGTGTGTACACCACAGGCATCCCTAAGCCTCGTGGATGCGGGTGTGTGTGTGTGTGTGTGTGTACATCACAGGCATCCCTAAGCCTCGTGGATGTGGGTGTGTGTGTGTGTGCGTGTGTACACCACATGCATCCCTAAGCCTCGTGAATGAGGGTGTGTGTGTACACCACATGCATCCCTAAGCCTCGTGAATGAGGGGGTGTGTGTGTATGTGTACACCACATGCATCCCTAAGCCTCATGAATGCGAGTGTGTGTGTGTGTGTGTGTGTACACCACATGCATCCCTAAGCCTCGTGGATGCCGGTGTGTGTGTTTATACACCACACGCATCCCTAANGTGTGTGTGTGTGTGTGTGTGTACACCACATGCATCCCTAAGCCTTGTGGATGCGGGTGTGTGTGTGTGTACACCACAGGCATCCCTAAGCCTTGTGGATGCCGGTGTGTGTGTGTGTTTATACACCACACACATCCCTAAGCCTCGTGGGTGCGGGGGTGTGTGTGTGTGTGTGTGTGTGTGTGTGTACACCACATGCATCCCTAAGCCTCGTGGGTGCGGGTGTGTGTGTGTGTGTTTGACATGGAGGAAGAGTACAGCTGGATGTGTCCCAGACATATTTGCCAAAAAGACTTCCCCCCTGTGATAAGGTGGTGCTTTCAGGATACAGAAGAGGAAGAGAGGCAGAAAAAGACGTGGCTGCGTCTTCGTCTAGCCAGTTGGCCCGGGCTTTTCTGGTATTTAGTCAGTGACTCATTTCCCTTTTGTGTGGCTGTCTTCGCATATTCTGCCTGAAACTAGCTGTTACATCCAAATGGAAATGAGACACGTGATCTGGGCGTGCGCGGCATCTTGATTTAATCCACCTCATAACTGTATCATGTTCATTCTCTTCAAGCCCCGTAGTCCAGTCCATTTCACAGACTCCCCCCACCCCAGCCCGCCCCCTTGCCCAGAAGTCATTTCCTACCAGCTCCGTGTTTAGTTACAGTGAAGAAAATATTTTCAGTGTCAGAAACTATAGAGGATCTCATTTGTAACTCTAGCTGAATTCTGTTTCATAGGTCTGATTAAGAAGAAATGGCTGTGAATTGGATGAAAAGATTCTTTTCAAATTGCTTTACTTTTATTACTTCTGTTTCTTTTATTGTAGGCTATCAAATACTTTTGAGAATTAGGCAGAGTATATTCACAAGTACCTTTTTAAGTTACTTAGAAAACAAATCTATAAAGACTAAAAACACTGAACTCTGTGATCTGCTTTTTTTTTTTTAACTGATGCAGAATTATAGAGGCCTTACTAATCCTCTATGATTAACTGGAAAATTTTGCTTTAATCTTTGCAACAGGTTAGGTCATGAGACAGTGAACACTAAAAAACCAAATCACAACCCTGTAGTATCAAAATTTTTATGTTGAATATTGCTTCAAAGGAATCATTGCTCCAAGCTTGGAAAATCATTTTGGTTTTCATGATAAATGTAAAGAGATTTGATCTCACTTATGGTAAATATTAAGCTTAAAATTGTTTATGTTTACATAGTCCCTTTCATCGAATACTGAGTTGGGGATTTTTTAGTATTTTTATTTATTTGGCGACACTGGGTCTTAGTTGTGGCATGCAGGCTCTTTAGTTACAGCAGGTGGCCTCTAGTTCCCTGACCAGGGATCAAACCCAGGCCCCCTGCCTTGGGAGTGCAGAGTCTTAGCCACTGGTCCACCAGGGAAGTCCCTAGGCACAGTTTTTTGTTTTGGGGTTTTTTTTTTTAATATATGGATTTGATGCTTTTCTCAGGTTTTTTTTTTGTTTTTTTGGGGGTTTTTTTTGTACTTTGCAGCTCAATCTGGCCATACTCCCATAAAGTAGAGAATGTAAATAGCAGCATCCTTCATTTTCCAGATGAGGAAAGAGAGGCACTAGGGTTAGAGAGGCTTGTCGGGGATCGTTCAGGTAACACATACCTGCACGTATGACAGAACTTGCCACCAAGGAGTGGAGAGTCTAAGGCACAGGCAGACGAGCATTTGTAGGAGTAAACCTCATTCCCCAGGGCAGAAAGAAGTGATCCTCACAGAACTTTGTGANAGGCACTAGGGTTAGAGAGGCTTGTCGGGGATCGTTCAGGTAACACATACCTGCACGTATGACAGAACTTGCCACCAAGGAGTGGAGAGTCTAAGGCACAGGCAGACGAGCATTTGTAGGAGTAAACCTCATTCCCCAGGGCAGAAAGAAGTGATCCTCACAGAACTTTGTGAAGCTGCAAGGTCAGTGTGGTATTCCTCCCCTGACCTTGCTAACCTTTTCAGAAGCTGGATCACTGCTTACTGCCCTTCTTTAAATGTTGGTATTTCTGTTTGGAACAGTTATGCATTTTTGTTGAGAGTATACGTCCACGTGTGTGTATGATTTGAGTCTCACTCAAAACACAGCTTCCCCCATAGAGAACCAGCGTATGGACACCAAGGGAAAGGGGGGAGGTGGGATTGGGTGGGAGATTGGAATTGGCACATGTACACTGACACTACGTATAAAATCGGTAACTATCGAGAACCTACCAGCTAGCACAGGGGACTCTATTCAGTGCCCTGTGATGACCTAAATGGAAAGGAAATCTAAAAAAGAAGGGGTGCATATATAACTGGTGTACAGTAGAAACGAACACAGCATTGTAAAGCAACTACACTCCAAAAATGTTTTTAAATAAATAAAATCATAAATGGTCACCAAATTAAAGAAAGGGGGAAAAACACAGCTTCCCACTGACACTGGGGAACAGGTTTCTTGCGCACAGAGCAAACGGTCACAGAGTCAGTGATCTGCTTGGATGCTCTTGCTGCGCTCAAGCAGGTCCTAACCTAGTTCCTTCTCATCACCCTCTTCTCCTACTGGACCTGGATATTCTAGAGGACTCTCAGCCAGAACCAAATGGCCTCCGTTTAGCGCTCAGTAGACGCTCCCAGGATGATTGCTCTTTGCTCATGGGCAGAACAAGCTGAGAAAGCTGTCCAGATACAGACTGCTTTTAGTAAATTCTCCATTGCTGGTGATACCCAAGCTGAGAGCAGATAATGAGCTGGGATGTCCTAAAAGGGGTTGGTTAGTTGAAACAGTCATGAAAGGCTTTTTGTAATCCAGGCACCTATGATTCTCAGGCAACAGAAGTCACCTTTATGCCTGCAGGCACAGCACGTGTGATGTGGTAACAGCTATGCAGTGTGGAAGAGCATGGCATTTATTTAATTTACCTAATTGCTCTGAGCTGTACATTCCTGAGCTGTAAAATTGGAATAAAAATATCTGCCTCATGGGATTTTCATGCAGATAAATTTAAATCATCAAACAGAATGCAAAATGCCTGGCACAGTGTCTCTCATTTGCTAAGAGATGGTTATGTTTAAAATTCCCTGTATACCAGGTGCCGTGGCATATTCAAAAACAGACTTGATTTAACATGATATTGTAAAGCAACTGTACTCCAATAAAAATTAATTAAAAAACAAAAAAAACCTGAAAAATAAATCTTAAATATGGCAAGTCTTAACATATGTTTACATACCTATAGAATGCTAAATTAAAATTTTGATGAAATTTTTCTATTTTTCAGCCAGTTATTTGGTATTTAGTACCAAATTGTATCATGTTTATAAGTAAAATATTTTATCTCAAAAAAAACACAAAAAAACACTTAATTGCTACTCCTGATAAGAGTGTACTTTCTCTCTTTCTGTGTCTTGGTCAGCCCTCAGTATTGGCATTCAGCAATAACCTAGATAGTACAAACAAAACAAAGCAAACATCACTTTGCTCTTGTGTGGCATCTTTGACCTTGCATCCGGGCATTACTCATCTATCCATAAACCTTTAGGTTTTATAAAAGATGAACTATAAGAGAACTGAGTTGTTTCTCAGGGTCTTAAAAGGCAGAAGAACTCATTTGTTTCTATATTTGGAAGCACAAAGATTTGGGAAAGCAGTGGGTTCCCTTTAATCCCTATCCCTGACAGTTATCCCCTCCAAAAATCTTTTGTCTGCTTCTCTAAGAAAGGTGTTGGAAAAGAGCCAGCATGTAGGCATTTAAAAGACAACTGGTACAGAAGAGAAATGTGTGCTAAAAATACACTAAAACCAACAAGGATCCGTCTGAAAGCAGAATAGAGACTCTGCATGCCCTGCTTCTGGATTTGGTTGGAGCCGTGATGGCTCAGTGTTATTTGGGGGAATGACAGTAATTATGGAGCTGGGGTGCTCCTCAGCAGAGGCAGAGCTTGGAGCGGAGGGATGGTTTCCATGGCAATAGCATCAGCATCTGAATGACTTCCTGTCACAACAAGTTGGTGATTTAATGAGTTCATTACTGAATTCCAAAGGAAAACTAGAGAGTGGATGAGCGACTGTTCAGCCCTCCAAGCACCTAAATCTATAGCTGGGAGAGCCATTTCCGTCAGCACAGCACCAGAATGGATAACTGCTCAGCGCCCTTGTACAGGCAGCCTGAGGGCTTCCAAGGTAGGGGAACCCGGGACTGAATCGGCAGCCACGTGGCCTGTGAAGGCCTCAGTGCCTGCTATTCTCGGAGTATGAAAGCATAGTGTGAGTCTTCATGCTAAGCTTGCCCTGTTCAAGCCTGATGAAATTAATGATCACAGGAATCTAGCCCAGGATTTCAGATGTATACCCTCAAGTATCCCAAGTCCTTGAAGGGGAGGCGGGGGGAAGCCAAGAAAAGAGAAACAGACCTTAAATCCTAATTGTATGCAAATAGAAGCAAAGGAGGAAAGTATGTCAGCCTACTTGTATTCTATAATACGATATAGTATAGAAAGAGAGACATTTAGCTTGGAAGAAAAAATCATCTGCATAACCTTTAGGAACCAGGCCTGTCATTCCTATAGCCAATTGCATATGATATCTGAGCAGAAGGTTATGTATTACAGTAAGAATGTATCATAACCATTCATACCTTGCTGTCTTTACTGGTAGAAATCCACCACCCTGCTGGTAAAGCAGTAAGGCCTTAGTCGGATGGATTAACTAGGAGCAGAAGTGGGGCAGAGGAAGGGCGTGGCGGTGCTTCTCTAGGAGCACCAGGTCAATAGGAGGTGCTGTGGGTTTCCTGTCCTCTCAGATCCATTTCCCCATTTCTGTCGAGTAAACATCTGATCCCTCAGAGGGCTCACAGCCTAATAACGAGGGCAGAATCCGTTCAAAGAGCAGCACAGTCGAGGAGTTGCTGCCATTTGTGGACCACTGGCCGGGCACTGCCACTGAGCCACGTGCTTTCCATGAGTTTTTCTCCTTGAGCTTCTTGTCACCCCAAATGGGGTGAGTATTGCTCCCATTTTTCAAACGAGGAAGCTGAGACCCAGAGGGGCTGTGGCCCTCACCAGAGGTGCCCACGGCTGGTCAGCAGCAGAGGGAGGATTTCAGCTCAGTCCTCACTGACTCCTCAGCCCGTGTTCTTACCCACCCTTCCTAAAGAGAGGGATAGACGGGGGGCCATCGTGTGTGGCAGGGAGAGGTCCGAGAGGATGGGGGACCTCATGCTTGGGGTCCCCTGCTAGCAGGGACCTTGGAACTTGGAAAGATGGCGCCTCCCGCCCTCCCCGACGTGAAGCAGCAACTCTGCGTTGGTGCTCTAAGCCGCGTGGCCCAGGCCTGTGCCCAGGTACAAGGAAGAGGAAACAGAGAAGGGAAAGCCACGGGGAACTAAAAATACTCATTTTATCTTCCATCACATATTTTACTGAATCAACTAATAAGATAGGAAGTTAGACTAATTTATATTTTTATGCATGCCAAGTAGCTGCAGTCATGTTTGACTCTTCGCGACCCTATGGCCTGTAGCCCACCAGGCTCCTCTGTCCATGGGATCCTCTGGGCAAGAGTACTGGAGTGATGGGTTGCCATTCCCTCCTCCAAGGGATCTTCCCGACCCAAGGATCGAACCTGTGTCTCTTATGTCTCCTGCATTTACAGGCAAGTTCTTTACCACTAATGCCACCATAGATATTTAATATGTGTATTAAATATCTAATACAGTATTCTAACATATATGATATATGTAAGGAAGAGGGTGTGTACATGTGTGTGCACACACGTACATGGGTGTGCACATATGTACACGTGTGTGCACATGTGCGTGTGTGTCTGTGCATATACACGTGTGTGTGTGTGCACGTGTGCGTGTGTGTGTGCATATGCCAGTGCTGAGTCTTTTCTGTTTCAATAAATGGAAGGAATACCTGGACTTCTCTGGTGGTCCAGTGGTTAAGACTCCATGCTCCCGATGCAAGGGACCTGGGTTCCATCTCTAGTCAGGGAACTAAGATCCCACATGCTGTGTGACATGGCTTAAAAAAGAGAAGGAAAAGCTGTTTCTTGACAGGATACCCATGCAGAATGAGGAGAGTCTGCTTTGTCTGTAGGCGAATGTGCTGGCTTTCACACACGACATCTGGCATCTTTTCCCAGGATCCCTGAGAGCTAGTGGCCTTTCTGACTAACCGACAAAACGCACTGAGGCCAAGAGACAGTGGCTAGCGTTTGTTTGGAGTACAACCCTAAGATGTGACCAATGATGAAAATTTTTACCAACTCAGCCCTCCTTGGGTTTGGAGCTTCCTTTAAAATATATGACCGTTTCATTAAGCTATGTGTGTACAATTTAGACAGTGTTCTTTTTTTAAAAAAAAAAAAAAAAAAGCCAGAGTCATATAAAACTAAGTAAACCAAGAGGGAGGGAACATAGGTATACCTGTGGCTGATTCGTGTTGATATGTGGCAGAAACCAACACAATATTGTAAAGCAATTATCCTTCAATGAAAAGTAATTAAAAAAAAATACAGATACTACAAACCTTAAAAAAAAATTCAGCAAGCCAGTTTTGCTGTAATAGACACAGGATTCTGTAATCAAGATTTAGCCTGGTTGCCCATAACAACTACAGAGTCCCTACAGGGCAGCACTTCACCAGGGTTACGGCGAGGGTGGGTGGTGCCTCTCACCTAGACTGTGACGCAAAGGGCATCCCGGAGTTGTGCAGAGTGGCAGCCCTCACATCCCAGATAATTCTCACCAGACACTGAAATCGGCATATCACGTCTTCTAATCACTAGAGTGGAGCTAAGGGTCCCCGAATCCAGCATCTCCTCGCTCCCCACGTCATCCTCCCCAGTGTGGGTACCTCCGGGTTAGGGCGCTCACTACCTCTGAGGGTTAGAGGCGGTTCCACACAAGCCTCCCTGGACTCTCTTCACCAGCTGTGCTTATGTTACGGGGAATATTTAGAAAGGAGTTGTTCCTTCTTGTCCCCAGACTGTGGGCTTTTTTTGAGCATTACCTCCTACGGGGTTTGCAAATGCATTTTCCCCTATGCTGCGTGGTGTGAATATCAGGCTGGCTTTGCTCTTCAGCTGTCCCTTCCATTAAGTGCACGTGTCTGAACATGCACTTCAGTAAAGTGCTAATAAACCGACAGGGTCACAAGACAGGCCTGCATCCATCCCTCTATCACTCCATGGGAAGCAGACGGCGGGCACGTCTGCACGTGTACACGTGGAAGATAAGGCACAAGGGTGGTCGTGCCAAGCTCCCCATCCCCAGAGAAGCAGACTTCTTGAGGCTGGAAAACAAGAGAGAAGTCTTTCCTCTCTCCTGGGAGAGAGTTTGCTCTACTGCTGGTACAGCAGTAATTCTCTTTAGGCCCAGCGGCCGTTTAGCATGTTCACTTAATTTTTTGTCACTCCGCTTGGCACTGAGCATGGAAAGATGACTAAGACACAGAAGACAGATGAGAGACTGTGTACCCGGAGCTGTGGGGACCACAGCTGACCTGGCGGGAAGGGCAGGCGGTCTTAGAGCCCGCACGGGATGCTTCCTGGGAGACAGAGGGCTCAGGAAACACAGGAGGGGAGGAAAAGAGGAACTAACCAGGTGAAGGCAGGGGAGAGTATTCTAGTAAAAGCAGGATGTGCTGAGCCTGTTTCAGGGGACTCCTAAGAGGTAGCATAGCCGGGGGCAGGGGACGGGGAGTGGCAACTGCCCTGAAAAAGGGTTAAAAGGGGGCCAGAGGTAGGCCCGGACCAAGTACCACAGTGATCCAAACGCCAGGTAGATAATAACAGTGGTCACATGCAGGGTATCTACCATGTGCCAGGGAGTGTGCTGAGGTCTTCCATGGATGTTCTCTTATCCATCTACACCTTCTCATGGAGCTGAGACTGGACCAAAGACTGTGAGCCTGTGGACTGTCCCTCTACTGATCTAGAACTTTACTGATAGAATTCACATGTCATAAACTTCACTCATGTAAAGCATGTAATTCAGTGGGTTTTAGTATATTCAGAGTTGTGTGACCATTACCACAATCCACTTAGAACATCTTTATCACGCCACGTAGAAATATCAGGACTTCCCTGGTGGCCCAGGGGTTAAGAATCTGCCTGCCAATGCAGCCGACACGGGTTCAATCCCTGGTCCGGGAGATCCCACATGCCACCTGGCGACTAAGCCCGTGTGCCACAGCTACCGGAGCCCAAGTTTTGCAGCCTGTGCTCCACAACGAGAGAAGCCGCTGCAGTGAAGCACCTACAGCTGCAACTAGAGAGGAGCCCTCAGCCCTTGCACATCAGTGAAGACTCAGTGCAGCCGAAACTAAACACCTAAAAAAAAATAATAGAAATCCCATACCCACTGGCAGTCACCCATCCCCCATTCCCTCTAGACCCTATCCCAACCAACCATGAATCCATTTTCTATCACTATAGATTTGTCTACTCTAGACATTTCATATAACGGAGTCATACAATACGTGGTCCTTTCTGACTGGCTTCTTCCACTTAGGGTAGTGTTTTCGAGGGTCATCTATATTATAACAATGTATCGTATTCCTTATTCCTTTTTATTGCCAAATAATATTCCATTATATGGAATAGGCTGCATTTCATGTATCTGTCAGTGGAAGAGCATTTGAGTTGTTTCCACTTTGGGGATATTATGAAGAGTGAATACTCCACCAGCAGTGCATAAAGGCTCCAGTTTCTCCGTCCCTTGCCCCTACTTGTTATTATCTGTCTTTTTTATAGTCACCATCCTATTTAGTATGAAGTGGTATTTCATTGTATTTTGGTTAGTATTTCCCAACTGACTGCTGATGCAGAGCATCTTTTCATGTATTTTTTGGTCAGTTTTATATCTTCCTTAAAGAAATGTCTATTGCCCATTTAACAATTGTAACTTGTCTTTTCATTATCAAGTCCTAAGAACGCTTTGCATATTCTAGATAGAAGTTCCTTATCATTTATATTATTTTCTCTGTGAGTTGTCTTTTCACTTTCTTGATGGTATCCTTTGACACACACAAGTTTTTTAATCTTGAAGTCCAATTTACCTATTTTTCCTTTGCTTCTTCTGCTTTGGCTTTAGAGACTATATTTTTAATGAGTACATCATTTGAACTTGATCCTGGAAGCTATGGGTAGTCACTGAAAAGCTTCAAGTTGTAGAATAATTTAGGGTTTTTTTTTTAATCAAATTAATGCATGAGTGGGCTGATAATGGCTCCCAAATATATGTCCATATCCTAATAGTACTCAGAATCAGTGAATGCTACTTATTTGGAATAAAGGGTCTTTGCAGATATAATTAAGGATCTTTTTTTTTTTGATAAATTTAATAAATAAAATTTACGACAGCACACATGTTTCAGTGCCATTCTCCCAAACCTTCCCCCCCTCTCCCTCTCCCTCAAAGTCCAAATGTCCATTCCATGTATCTGTGTCTCTTTTGCTGTCTCATAAACAGGGTTATCTTCACCATGTTTCTAGATTCTATATATATGAGTTAGTATACTGTANCTGATCTCCTTTAGGATGGACTGCTTGGATCTTTTTGCAGTCCAAGGGACTCTCAAGAGTCTTCTCCAACACCACACTTCAAAAGCATCAATTCTTATGTGCCCAGCTTTGTTTATAGTCCAACTCTCACATCCACACATGACCACTGGAAAAACCATAGCCTTGACTAGACGGACCTTTGTTGACAAAGTAATGTGTCTGCTTTTGAATATGCTATCTAGGTTGGTCATAACTTTCCTTCCAAGGAGTAAGCGTCTTTTAATTTAAGCCACCAAGACTGTGGTAATTTGTTACAGCAACAATAAGAACCTGATACAGTCTTGTTTTTAAAAACTCAAATAGTGGGGAATTCCCGAGGAGTCAAGGGGTTAAGACTTGGGCTCTCACTGCTGTGGACCTGGGTTCAATCCCTGATTGGGGAATTAAGATCCTATGAGCTGCACAGTGTGCTCCACACCCTGCCCCCCCACACACATACAAAAAAAAAAAAAAAAAAAACAGTGGAAGGGTTTAAAATGAAAAGATATATAAACAGGCTCATGCTGTCATTTTTTAAAAATTTATCAGGTTTAGACATTTTCTATTAACCTTTGATTCTAAGAGATGATGGTTTATTTAGCTGTCTTTGGTCACTCCCTCCCAATTATTATTAGTTTTTTTTCTTTTTTTTCATTATCTCTAGTTTACTTTTAGTTACTTTTTACAGCTCAAGATACTGTATTGTCAAATCTAAGATATGCCATTATTGTCTGTTCCACTAAGGAAAACAACACTGCCAATTATACTTATAAGTTATTCTCAAGAGTAAGGCGTATCCCAGGTTTCAAATATATTAGAACTTTCCTGGTGGTCCAGCGGTTAAGAATCTGCTTGCCCACTCAGGGGCCATGGGTTTGATCGCTGGTCCAGGAAGATTCCACATGCTGAGGGGTTACCAACTACTGAAGGCGGCACACCCTGGACCACCACAAGAGACGCCCCCACAATGAGGAGCCCAGGCACCTCAGCTGAAGAGCAGCCCCCACTCACTGCCACTAGAAAAAGCCTGCATGTAGCAGGGAAGACCCAGCACAGTCCAGAAATAATTAAAATTATATAAAAATAGATTAATGGTTGAAAGATGTGAGCTTTTAGAATCTGTGAAACACAAAAATATACAAGAATCTCTTTTTCATGCTCCATCAATTTCAGACCTATCTCTTACCACCACTATGTGGAATGAAGACATGTGTCTTGCTTGAACTTCTGGCACCTAGAACTTTACTTTTACATTGTTAATATTTACATTGTTTCACACTTTGTTTCAGCTAAAGCTGAAAACCAATAACTACTCTGTATATTACTATAACTTTATAAACATTGTTTCCTTCAGAGCCAAGCAGTGTACTAGGATACATTTTCCTTCTCTGTGGATTCATTTCTTTCTCTAGGATCCCTTTGCTTCTTAATGATCAATCCTTGGTTCAGACTGTTCATCTCTTATCCCCTGATCTAGATGAAGAATATATGTTCACATCTTAGAAAAAGAGTCAAGATTTCAACTTGAAAGGTTTTGAATAACATAAAGTTAAATGATTGTGACATGGGTCACATAAGACTAAATTAAACACCTGAAAATCTAAATTTCTTTAGGTACAGGAAGAAAAGTTATGACCAACCTAGACAGCATATTCAAAAGCAGAGACATTACTTTGCCGACTAAGGTCCGTCTAGTCAAGGCTATGGTTTCTCCTGTGGTCATGTATGATGTGAGAGTTGGACTGCGAAGAACACTGAGCGCCGAAGAGTTGACGCTTTTGAACTGTGGTGTTGGAGAAGACTCTTGAGAGTCCCTTGGACTGCAAGAAGATCCAACCAGTCCATTCTGAAGGAGATCGACCCTGGGATTTCTTTGGAAGGAATGATGCTGAAGCTGAAACTCCAGTACTTTGGCCACCTCATGGGAAGAGTTGACTCATTGGAAAAGACTCTGATGCTGGGAGGGATTGGGGGCAGGAGGAGAAGGGGACGACAGAGGATGAGATGGCTGGATGGCATCACTGACTCAATGGACGTGAGTCTGAGTGAACTCCAGGAATTGGTGATGGACAGGGAGGCCTGGCGTGCTGCGATCTTGAACTGAATAGGGTTGTCTTAGGGCACTGGGAGGAAACAAGTCTGATGAAGTTACACTCTGAAGCATTTCTCCATTCCTTGGGTAAATCAAGTAAGACAGAACAGAGGAACATCTTTCATGAAACCACACATTTCTGGGTCAAAGGTGGCCTTTCAACTCCAAAAATAGAATTCTTCCCAACCTCCACTTCCTGCTGTCAAGAGGTGTGAACCCTTTGATTTCTAACTGTGAAAGGATGCAATTCATCAGACCTTTTTTTTTTTCAAACCACCAAAATGAAATCCTGGGTAATGAAGCTTAAAAAAGAAGTCGGTAACAATCGTTGGAATATTGCCAGTGTTTAAGGCTGTCAAGATCCCCTGGAGGAGGGCATGGCGACCCACTCCAGTGTTCTTGCCTGGAGAATCCCCATGGACAGAAGAGCCTGGCGGGCCACAGTCCAGGGAGTCACAAAGAGTCGAACACGACTGAGCGACTAAGCGCACAGAACAAAGGCTGTCAAGTGGAAAGTTCTACAGATCAGACCCAGGTCTGATTCCAAGAAATAATTCAAACTTTAAAATGAAATGTACACGAGTTCCCAATACCTGTGGCGGATTCATGTCAATGTATGGCAAAACCAATACAGTATTGTAAAGTAAAAAATAAGTAAAATGTATACTGCATAATAATATTTTCTTACTCATACTATCTTTTTTGCCAACTCAAAGCTAATTCTGAGAAACTAATAAATTGGCATTGCCTTTAGAATTATTCATTAGAAAATCTGGGAAATTAAGCCAGGATGTAAGATTCATTACTCACTTAACCCTAACAGCCATACTTATGGTTCATTTTAATATCTAAACCAATAAGCATCCACTCACTTTATCCAGCTGTAATAATAAAAGTCAATTTGGAATGTTAAATGGCCTGATACAGAGGATCTTCTTTTGTTGTGCTCATCAAGATTTAACTTGTGATTTCATGCTGGTTTCATTTTTTCCAGACTTAGAAAGTAACAGAATCAGAGTTGGTGGCTGGGAAACTCATAACTCTTCTCTGCTCTCTTCTCTCTTCCCATCCTCTGTCTCTTGTGTCTTTAAAGACACACACTCTTCGCAGGAGCAGGGTGATTCATAAAAATTGGCCATTCTCCCTCTTGTTGCCACAGACTTGTTTCTGCAGGGAACACACTTGTCGATCCTCAAAGATTTTATTTAAATGTTACTGGGTTTCCTGTAAATATTATATAGTTTCTCTCTCTTCCAAAAGCTTGAACTCTGTTTCAAAAGTATGTTTTTCAGTTATTTGCTTGATTGCTTCATTATTTAATACATGCCTTGCAGCAAATGCTCCCTACTAGGTTATTAAGTGAAAATTTAATCAGCAATTATACTTAAGTGAGCCAGAGATGCTGTGTTTTCAGGTCTGTGCTTTAAGGTGACGTTTTTGTGTAAGCTAAGAGTTTCATCTCATTTTCCCAAAGCACACCGTTCTCTTCTAACTCCAGACTTAATTAAGACAGAAAAGAACCCTTAATGGAAATACCATACATGCTTGACTAGGTGGGAAACTCCCTTTATATATAATATTCTCAGGCCAACACTCAAGTGGCCACTGGATACAGCTGTACAGACTTATCCACATGATTTTCATTTTTCTGGAGAACAAAACGTTTGTGTGTTAACGTTCCATTCTCTGTTCATAGCTGGACACACAGATTGGCAAGGATACCACCTGTTGCTCCCTGCTGACTGAAGCACAGCAGCTGAGGGGCTGTGAGTTAACCATATTTTGTTCACTCAGTTCTTGGGGCCCTTCCACTGGTTCAGCCACATCAAAACATATGCCCATATCGACGGGGGGGGGGGGGGGGGGGGG
>SJYA01002505.1:764784-782600 GCA_006410615.1 Neotragus moschatus
TGAGGTGTCACCTTATACTGGTCAGAGTGGCAATCATCAGAAAATCTGGAAACAGTAAATCAGTGTTGGAGAGGGTGTGGAGAAAAGGGAAACCTCTCGCACTGTTGGTGGGAATGTAAATTGATACAGCCACTGTGGAGAACAGTATGGAAACCAAAAACAGAACCACCATATGACCCAGCAACCCTATTCCTGGACATATACCATGAAAAAACCTTAATTCAAACAGACATATATACCCTAATGTTCCTTGCAGCACTGTTTACAATAGCCAGGATATGGAAGCAACCTAAATATACACCACCAGATGAGTGGATAAAGAAGATGAGGTATATATGTGTAACAATGGAATACTACTCAGCCATAAAAAGGAACAAACTTGGGTCATTTATAGTGATATGGATGGACCCAGGCTCTGTCATGCAGAGTGAAATCAGGAAAATATTGTATATTAATGCGTATAGAATCTAGAAAAGCAGTACAGATGAGTCTACTGGCAAGGCAGGAACGGAGATGCAGACCTGGAGTGCAGACATCTGGACGTGTGGGGGCAGTGGAGGGGGGACAAACTGAGGGGTTAGCGCTGACATCCATACACTCAGATTCTTTACCATCTGAGCCCCAGGGAAGCCCACATATACACTACCTGGTGTGTGAAATAGCCAAGTGGCTGAGTCCCATTCTTTTAGTGGAANTCTAGAAAAGCAGTACAGATAAGTCTACTGGCAAGGCAGGAACAGAGATGCAGACCTGGAGTGCAGACATCTGGACATGTGGGGGCAGTGGAGGGGGGACAAACTGAGGGGTTAGCACTGACATCCATACACTCAGATTCTTTACCATCTGAGCCCCAGGGAAGCCCGCATATACACTACCTGGTGTGTGAAATAGCCAAGTGGCTGAGTCCCATTCTTTTAGTGGGAAGCTGCTGTGTAGCACAGGGGACTCAGCTTGGTGCTCTGGGATGACCTAGAGGGCGGAATAGCGGAGCGAGAGGGAGGGGATATGTGTATACATACAGCTGGTTTGCTTCATTGCACAGCAGAAACCGCACGACATTGTAAAGCAATTATACTCCAATAATACATTTTTTTTTTTTAATCGGTGCTTTCAACTATGTGGAAGTTTAAAAGGAGGATAGGTTAAAGCGTCTGCCTGGAATGCGGGAGACCCGGGCTCAATCCCTGGGTCGGGAAGATCCCCTGGAGAAGGAAATGGCAACCCACTCCAGTACTCTTGCCTGGAGAAGCCCATGGAGGGAGGAGCCTGGTAGGCTACTAGTCCATGGGGTCGCAGAGAGTCGGACATGACTGAGCGTCTTCACTTTCACTTTCAAAGATAAAAATGCTTTAAAGTTGAAAAACAAAATGCCCCCTTTAGTCTGTCCTCGACACCATTTGTTTCCTATCAGTTTCAGGTATTCATTCTTTTATTAAATTTATCTACCTTATGCCAAACACTCTTAGACATGGCAATATGGAAGAGGGCCCTTTCCCATGGAGTTAACCTTTGGGAAGAGGGTGGGAGCCACAGGAAGACAGTAAACAAGCCAAGAATCGAGGAGGTCAATTTCAGATAGCAGTAAGGGCACTGACAAAGTAGTCCCTCTCTTCTCCACTCAAGAATCCTTAAGGACGTTGCCACTGCCTCCAAAACTAAGCCTAACCTCCTTGCCTGTTATCTACCCCAGCCTCTCTCGCACCACAGTCACCAAAACCACAGTTGCATGCTAAACTACAGCCCCNCCACTGACAAAGTAGTCCCTCTCTTCTCCACTCAAGAATCCTTAAGGACGTTGCCACTGCCTCCAAAACTAAGCCTAACCTCCTTGCCTGTTATCTACCCCAGCCTCTCTCGCACCACAGTCACCAAAACCACAGTTGCGTGCTAAACTACAGCCCCACCCTTGCATTCCCCGTGTCCTCCGTCAGTCTCACTTTTAGGCTGCTCTTTTGTCCTCCTCCTGCTTCAGGGGACAGCTGGTCACCTCCTGCCTTTGGGTCTTGGAGATCCGGGCTGTGGAGGCCCAAGCAAGCTGCAGAGAAGGAGGACAGTTAGAGCTGGAGGGATGTGGTCGGAGGGAGGAGACATGCCAGCCAGACTGGGCGAGGCTGCTGGACTGAGGAGTGGGCAAGGCTGCTGAACCTGTTTCCTGGGGCCTCAGCACCCCGCCCCGAGGCTCTGCCTCGCTCCACACAGATGGGGAGCAGCGTGAGGGAGAGAAATCAGGTCACGTTCTGGACCAGGGTGCTGAGAGCCCAGTTTATTTCCATGATGCATCTGCATTGCAAAGCCAGGACCCCCGCAGCCCTAGGGATGGCACCCAGGCCGAGAGCGGGCAGGGACTCTTCCCTGCCCCCATCCTATGCTCCCTAAGCGCACCCTGCAGACCTCTAACAGTGCTGACGTCCACACTGTATATAGCAGCCATCTGTGGACAAGTCGGCCTCCCTCCCCAGACTCGGAGCTTCTTGGGCATGGAGGCTGTTTTATTATTTATCTTGTATCCCAGAGCCTTAGACTCAGATACTGGATGTAGGGCATGTTTCGAGATAATGCTGAGGAATCCTTGAGCCCAAGGGAGATCATTCATCTTATACTTGCCTACTTTGATGACTCTGTTTTTAGAGTTTATGTCGTGTGTGTGTGTGTGTACGTGTGTGTGTGCGTGTGTACCCACAAACCACCCGAGATGTCCAGTTTTCAGATGGAGAGACGGGTCCTGCAAGCTCCCCTGTGCAGTAAGCCACAGCCCCACACAAACAGAAGGTCAGGTGCTTCTTGACAATGGTGAACCAAATAGGCAGATATAGAATGATGTTCTCACAACCCACTAAAAATCATCTGGACTTCCCTGGTGACCCGGTGGGGTAGAGAATCCACATGCCACTGCAGGACACACGGGTTCGATTCCTGATCCAGGAAGATCCCCCATCCCTCGGAACAACTGAGCCTGGGAGCCACAGCTGTTGAGCCTGGGAGCCACAGCTGTCGAGCCCATGGGCCCGCAACTGCTGAAACCTGCGTGCCCTAGAGCCCGTGCTCCGCAGCAAGAGAAGCCACGGCAGTGAGCAGCCCACACACTGCAACTGCAGAGTATCCCCTGCTCACCACACTGGAGAAAAGCCCACGCAGCAACCAAGATCCAGCAGCACAGCCATAAATAAATAAAACTTTTTTTTTTTTTAAGTCATCTGTTCAAAGGAAGATGTGGCTCCTGGTTCGTGTTCAAGCCAGTCCTATTTAGCACCTTCATTAGTGATACGAATAGAAAAGCAGCAGCAGTGTTCACAGACAGAGCTAACTTTGGAGGTGCTGTTAACAGAAGTGTCAGGATAGAAGCACAAATTAAAGCAGAAAACTGCAAAGTTGCAAAAAAATTTTTTAAATGCTTAACACAGCAAAGGGGAAAAAATCAGATATTTTTTGATAAAGTAAAGCCCCAAAGACTGTAGAGCCGATCACTGGGATGAAAAGGTGAAGGGAGGCCAAGAGAAAGAAGAGGGAAGAGGTGAGGAGAGAGAGGAGGGCAGGGAAAGTGGGATGGACACAGAGGCGCTACTCGGGCTCCAGAGCCAACGCCCTCTTGCTGGAAGTGATGGGGTGGCTCCAGCCCCTGGCCCATGCCGCTGCTCTGTCCACAGCTGCTGTTCCATTTGTTTTGCGGTAGGGGTTTCGCTTGGTGTTATGTTCTTGCTTCTGTTTTCTGTTCTTCTCTCATGTCTGAGGGAGCAGTGGGTATGGTTTTGTCCTTTTAGTTCAGTTGTGAAAGGTTTCATTATCCCCGGCAGAAAGCATCAATTTGGACATTTGGGGAGGGATGGAGGAATGCAGCCTGTTAAGAGTCCAGATTCCAAGCATATAAAGCAACGCGGAGCATCCTCACCGCCTGGGTCCCTGATGGTGGTGGAAGGGACGCAAAGGCAGTCGCTGGCCACATCCTCGGTCTGCCCTGCCAGGGAAGGGCCTCCAGCGCATGAAGAATAGGAACCTTCTGGTTGACAAAACCAGAAACCAGGAGTTTCCAGAGAGCAACAGTCCTCCTCGGAGACTCCAGCTGGAAAATTGAGACAGCAGGGCGCACCAGGCAACAGGTTTTAAACGCACACAAATCCAGGCACCAGGAGAGCACCCAGTCTTTGATGGCCTGCAGTCAACTGAGCCTGAAAACATCAGTGGAAAATGTCCAGGAACGGGACTTCCTTGGTGGTTCAGGGGCTAGGACTCCATGTACTCCCAATGCCAGAGGCCTGGGTTTGATTTCTGGTCAGGGAACTAGATCCTACGTTGCCACAGCTAAGGGTTTGTACTTGGCAAAGAATATTGAAGATCCCACTTGCTGCAACTAAGACCAGGCGCAGCCAGATGCATGGACAGACAGACAGATGCATGTCCAGGAAGCAGAGGACAGGTGGTGCCAGTGGGGGTCCTGGCTGTGGGTCAAGATGCCCAAACCTTAGCACCAGATTTGATAAGTTAAAGAATTGGGTGCAGCAGAAAGAATGCCCTCATATGACAACTGGACAAATACCTCAGTGTGCAGACTAAGTGGAATAGGGCTGCAGTCACTCAGGAGACAGCCAAAACCTTCCAGATGTGCGGAGCTCCTTGACTTTGCTAAGCTTCTGTGCCCTCATCTGTGGCGTGGGCATAGATAATGGCAGTGCCTTGGAAGGTGTTGGTCAGGATTAAATGAGATGAAACAGGTAAAATGTTGAAGACAGCGCCTTGTGCGTGGGGGAGTTCCCTATAAGTGGATGGTTCTGATTATCAAGCTCTCCCTTCCCCCTAACCCCTCTTAAAGCTATACAGGAGATGCTGCTAACTGTACCGGCCATAGCCAACCAACAGCTAAGTGGTGCTGGGAAGTATCTGCTCACATTACTCAGGGGATTACTGCGAAGTGTGCATGGAGGGGTTCCCTCGTGGTCTTGTGGTTAAGAACCCTCCTGCCAGGGCAAAAGGGGACACCGGTTCCATCCCTGTTCTGCGGGGACCCCACGTACCACACGGCATCTGACCCAGTGTACAACTACCTGCGTGCCCTAGGCCCGTGCTTCTCAACAAGAGAAGCCCCCGCAGCGAGGACCCTGTGCACCGCACCCTCGCTCACCACAGACAGAGAAAGCCCAATGCAGCAAAGAAGACACAGCGCAGCCAAAAACTAATTTTTAAAAAAGAAATGTGCATGGAGGCAGTGTCTGCTTATCTCCATTCAACCTCCAGAAACAGAAAAAAAAGATGACAACATGTTCATTGATGTCATTCCTGGAACTTCTCCAACCTTGCATGTATGTTTCCAAAATCCATCAGTCCAAATGTCTGTCATCCTATGAACATTTTTGTCTCCCTGAGAACGTCATCAGCAATGGTGAGGGAACACCCAGGATGTGAGAGTTTGGATTTACAAAGCAAAGAAATGATTCACTTTACGGAAGGGTTCTCTGGCTCTCGAAAAGCATCTCGGGAATGGTGAGCACCCCTGGGCCCTCTTCATACGCCTTAATCACACTCCACACCGCCTTGCCCGGAGCACAGTGCCAAGAGGGCAGGTGCCGCCCCAGAGCCCAGCCCTTGCTCAGCCGTGGCTCCAACTCACTTCTCATCAACCCCACTTTGAAGAAGCTTGACGTTGCCCTTGGGTCTTCTGGTTAGTGTCTGACATCGAAATGAGTCCTAGCTGCTTTCTTAATGATGTCTCTCTTAAAAATTCATTCTTTATGTAGACAGTTATGGAACTCCTATTCTGTATCAGATAGCTGCCCTTAGGAGCTCTTGATCAGAGGATGAAAACTGCCCAGAAGCACTTAGGAAGTAGGGGGTTGAGCTAATGATTATATTCCAGCAACTGTTTTAGCAGCAGTGTGCACAGAGGTTAAGGCTTGGGCTCTGGCCCAGATGCCCAGGTTCAGATCTGGCTCTGCCTTCTGATCATGGCAGGGAGTTAGATTCTTGGGGCCTCATGTCCTCTTCTGATGATGGAACTTACCTCGTCCTGTCATGAGGATTTCATGAGTTGTTATTTGTAAAGCACTTAGCAAAAGCGCATACAGTACTTACTATTGTTATTATAGTTTCTATTTGATTTCTATTCGTATTGTATTATCGTCAGATAAGATAGTCTCAGTCTGATGCTAATTCTTAAGTATTTATTGAATTTCTTTTTAGGGTATGGTACCTATTCCAAGTATACTTTAAAATCATGTATAATACTACTATATGACCCAGCAATCCCTCTGCTGGGCATATACCCTGAGAAAACCATAATTCAAAAAGACACACATGCAGGACTTCCATGGCGGCCCAGTGGCTAAGAATCTGAACTCTCAAATGCAGGGGACCTGGGTTTGATCCGTGGTCAAGGACCTTGATCCCAAATGCCAAAACTAAGACTCAGCACAGTCAAATAAATAATTTTTTAAAAAGACACATGTACCACCGTGTTCATTGCAGCACTATTTACAATAGCCAGGACATGAAAGCAACCTAAATATCCATCAACAGATGAATGGATAAAGAAGGTGTTATACACATATACAGTGGAATACTACTCAGCCATAAAAAGGAACAGAATTGGGTCATTTGTAGAGACGAGGATGGACCCAGAGTCTGTCATATCGAGTGAAGTCAGTCAAAGAAAAACAAATATATTAACAAATGTATGGGGAATCTAGAAAAATGGCATCAATGAACCTATTTGCTGGGCAGGAACAGGGACGCAAATCTAGAGAACATACTTGTGGACACAGTGGGGAAAGGAAAGGAGAGGATGGATTGAGAGGTTCGCATTGACACGTGTATGCTTCTACTTTGTGTGAAACAGATAGCTACTGAGAAGCTGCTGCATAGCACAGGGGGCTCAGCTCGGAGCTCCATGATGGCCTAGAGGGGTGGGATGTGGGCTGTCTGGGGGGAGTCCAAGAGGGAGGGGATATATGTATGCTGGATAGCTGACTCACTTTGTAAGCAATACGACATTGCAAAGCAGTTACACTCCAATTTCAAACAATGTGTATTCTCGACTTGTTGAGCCTAGTTGAGCACACACAGTTCATTTCTTTGGTTCAATCTATATATTGATTGGGTTCGAGTCTATGTTCTTTGAACATCGTCTGCACATCTGTACGTTTTGGGGGAAAGTATCTTAACATCATTGACTATTTGCGGACACAGCTGAAGCGACTTAGCAGCAGCAGCAGCTTTATATCTTTGCACGTGTCACGCCGTCTCACACAAATGTATTTGCTCTCTTCTGGAGAGTATCTTCCCAGTGAACAACGCCTTGAAAAAGGAGAACATTATCTCACCAGTTCTTTCCCCAGCAGCAGCGCAGTCTGCCAGCTTTCTTGTGATTAACATTTGCCTTGCATATCTTGCTTCTTCCCTTAACCTGTCTTTGTCAATAGGCTCAGGATGGGTCTCTTGCAAATAAACTTCTAGCCACATTTCTCAATTCAGTCTGGGAACTCCCTTTTAACACTTTATTGACCAGGGCGGGCTGGGGTGGGGTTGGGGCGGTTCTTGCAGAAATTAACAAGTGTGGCCAGCAATTTATTATGCAAGTGAATATTGAAACAGTGCAGTCAGTAACGTTCAGGTAAGAAAAGACATGCTTCCCTGGAGGTTCAGCGATAAAGAATCCGCCTGCCGATGCAGGAGACGTGGGTACCATCCTCGGGTCAGGAAGATCCCCTAGAGAAGGAAATGGCAACCCCATCCAGGATTCTTGCCTGGGAAATCCCATGGACAGAGGAGCCTGGTGGGCTACCGTCCACCGGATTGCAAGAGTCAGACACGACTTAGCAACTAAACAACAAAAGACGTATTACTGTGTCTCTGAGGTTAACAGGGGTTCACATCCGTGTCGGCTCATGTCTCCTTGTCCCCGTGTTCCTTCTTTGCTCCTTGGCTCGCCTCTCCTTCCTTCCATTAAGTGCAGCAGACTCTCTTGCCCGCTTCCTTCTGCTTCTCTGGAACGTGCACACTGCACTCTTACCTTCTCATTTGCCATCAGTTGCCTTTACTTTTGTGCTCGACTGTGGAGCCTGAAGTTCACCAGTCTCCTTACCCTCCTCCCAGATGAGCCCGGGACCCTGGAACAGTTTCCTGGGACCACACCCCGTCTCTCACGCTGCTCTTCTCCAGGAAGCTCCGCGCTGGCTTGAAATGCTCAGTCACCTTCATCAGTGCTGTGTTGACTGCTAAGACTGACCTGCATGTCTCCCAGTGGGTCTGCACTCAGCACATCGCCTGCACCACGCTTTTCCTCTGGATTCATGTCTTTCCTGATAACGACAGGGTCCTTCTTTATCCGAGAGCTGAGCTTGTCCAACTCCCCGGGGCTCACCCTCGTTGTCTGAGAAAGCCTTTCTGTTGGCCTCGTGCTCAGGTGATGGGTCGGGGATAGAATTCCAGGTTGACAGATATTTTCCATAAACCCTTTGATGAGTCTGTGTTTTCATTTTTCCCTCCTAGTCGATGAGCAGGCCTATGATTCCTTTGCAAGCGGTCTCTCTTTTCGCCCTGAGTGTTCAGGTTTGCCCTGCCTTTGGGAAGCTGCAGTGGATCTGGTTTTCAAGAGGTTGAGAGAAGAAAGCTTGAGGTTTTCTTTTTTACTGGAAAACCCTTTCTGTGTGTATCTTCTCACACCGTGGCTCTGTGCCTCTCTGCCACGCTGGGAGGCAGGCTCCTGGTGACCGGCAGATTTACACTGACCTCAGCCCTGGTGCCTGCATGTCCTTGGCTTGGCGTCCGCTGACATCCCATCCCATCCTTCTTCCTGACCCTGGAGGGCCACCCTTCCTGGCCTGCAACCTCTACTTTGATTTTAAATATTCTTCCTGGGGAATCGTGTTCTTGTTGAAGACATTTGTACACAGTGGGCAGACTTGTCAGCTCCAGTCACACTGTTGGAAGCAGCACCATTGCCTGCTCAGGGCTTCAGAGAACAGGGGGCACCCAGCTCAGTCTGGGGGTGGGGAGTGGGAGGCAGGCGGTTCTGGAAAGCACTGGGGAATGACTGAAGAGGTTTTTAGCAGCAGAATGACAGCATCTTTTAGTGCCTTTAAATATCTCTCTGATGACAACGAGGAGGACATGTTTGAAGCGGAGTGCAGGGCAAACCGAAGACAGAAGACTGGGTTAGGTGGCTGTGTTCATAAGCAGGAAAAGGGGGCTGGGGTTCTGGGCAGTAAGGGTGGCAGCAGAGAGAGACCGAGAAAGTGAAATAAGAGACAACTCGGTAATGACATGGGCGCAGGGGGGACCCAGGCTGAGCCGGGCTTCCTGGCCCTTGTGATAGATGGATGATGACGTCTCCCTGCGACAGGCTCGGCAGGAGGAGGAAAGCAGTTTGGGGAAGGGGCCAAGAAGATGAGCTCAGTGTGGGACGCAGACAGGCACAGCTGTCTGCGGCACATCCAGGGGATTTGTCTAGTCGGTGGCTGCACCCATGTGCTTGGGCCTCTGGCTGAGACAGGGGGCACGGATTGGGTAATTGTCATTGAAACCACAGTTATGGGTGACACTCTGGAGGAGAGGAAGGAGGTGTGTGTGCTCACTCAGTCGTGTCCAACTCCCTGCAGCCCTGTAGATTGTAGCCCGCCAGGCTTCTCTGCCCACGGGACTTTCCAGGCAAGAATACTGGAGTGAGCTGCCATTTCCTTCTCCAGGGGATCGAACCCAGGTCTCCTGCACTGGCAGGCAGATTCTTTACCACTGAGCCACCAGGGAAGCAAGGCACTGGGGGAGAATGTATAGAATGAAAAGGACCAAAGATAAACATATCTAGGGAGCGAGGAGACAGTTCTGCACGATTCCTGCCGCTTCTCGAGGCATCTGTCTGACGTCATCCCCTCTGGCATCCCAGGCCAGCCACCCACGCTCAGGTGGCCTCTGTGCATACCTCGGGCCATCCGCGCTTGCCCATCTTCCTGTCAAGAATAGGCGCTGTAACAAGGACCTACCGTACAGCCCAGGGAGCTCTGCTCAGTGTTACGTGGCCGCTTGATTGGGAGGGGAGTTTGGGGGAGAATGGGAACATGTATATGTACGACCGAGTTCCTTTGCTGTCAACCTAAAACTATCACAACAGTGTTAACTGGCTGTACTGGCGGGCTACAGTCCAAAGGGTCGCAGAGGGTCGGACATGACTGAACGCCCTGGCACACACGCATACCAGGGAAAAGAAGAATGGGTGCCTTGAAGTCAGGGGCTGCATCCCACCCTCCTCATGTTCACTTTCTCTGGACGGAGCCCAGCCCATTGTGGGTGCTTGGTAAACCTCCACCAAGAGGAGGAGAGTGGGTGGGAGAGAGATGGGTGATGGGGCTGAGAGAGGAGAGCCCTGGGAGGGGGTGTCCCCGCCTGGAGGGGAGGCATCAGGGCCACAGGGGTTCTGCCCACCAGACCGAGAGAGGCAAATGCAGGCTGCATGGGATCCTCAGGACATGCTGCCTGCCCAGAACCATCAGTGACTTAGTCCCAGTGGTGTCACAGGACTTTCCTGGTGGTCCAGTGGTTAACAATCGGCCTTGCAGTTCAGGGGACGCAGGCTCCATCCGTGGTCAGGAAAATAAGATCCTGCAAGCCTCGGGATAACTACAGAGTCCACGTGCTGCAACTGAGACCCAATGTAGCCAAATAAGTTTTTTAAAAAAAAGAAAAACCTTTTTAAAATGGTGTCACCCCCCATCCCTCACCAGCCACAAACCCAGAGAGGACCCAGCAGGCCAGGAGATGTGACACCCCTACTCAAGACTGCACGGGCGCTTGGATTCTCAGACTTGCTCGAGGAGGGACAGTGGTCAAAGTGTCCGTTCGACCCTGACAAAAACAGAAGTAGCGTTTCCTACAGCAGGATTTTGAAAGAGCAGCCCTCTGCGGTTTGACATGAGCAAAAGGACTCATGTCAAAGGATTTCCTTCTTGCAGGAAGTGAAACATGTAGCGACCAGCTGCAGATACGAGTGGGCCAGGGAGCTGGTGACCCTGCACTGTGCCCTGGGGGCATCCAGGTGGAGGGTGGCCTGTCTTGGTGAATCTAAGGTTTATTGTGAAACACTACCTGCCTCACCGCTGCGAAAAGCTTCTCTTTATGACCTGCCTGTGCTTGGTGCAAGGCAGGCTTCCTCCCACCACATCCTGTGACCAAACACAGAGATCATTGCATTAGCCCTGATGTCTCTGGAACTGCTGGCCCCTCCCCCAGATGATCCAAGCATCAGCCCACTGCACTTCCCCTCACTCGCATCCCAGTTCCCTTTCAAGTGCACGAGTTAGAGCTCCAGCAGGGAACCCTGTCAAGAACAGAGGGCGGGGCTTCCCTGCTGGTCCAGTGGATAAAAATGCCAATGCAGGGGACGCGGGTTTGATCCCTGGTCCAGGAAGATTTCACATGCTGAGGGACAACTAAGACTTTGCACCACAACTACCAAAGCCCGTGCTCTGCAAGAAGGGCGGCCACCACGATGAGAAGCCCACACACCCCAGCTCGAGAGCAGCCCCCCACTCACCACAACTAGAGAAAGCCCTCTTACCGCAACGAAGACCTAGCACAGACAGAACAAATAAATTTTTAAAAAAAGAGAGAGAGAAGGTGGCTCCAGTCCCGGGCTGCTGCGAGGCAGGGGTCTGGACAGCAGGGGACGAGTTCTGGGCTGGCTCGGCCCCTGGAGACACTGGTGCTACCCCGCTTAACGCAGGACTTTTCAGCGCACGGCTGCAAGGGATGCCCGCAGATCCTGTCTCGTGTTGACCCATGGATTTCTCTGATGAGAACACGGCTGGAGGAAACGGAAGCAAAGTAACTTGATCAAGGCCATTTGTCTGCAGTGATGGCTTGGAACAGATGAAACGAGATGAAAGTACCCGAATTCCACAGTTTGCTGAGCCATTAAATCCGGTAACAGAAGACGGGGAGGAAAGCCCCTCCCCCTCACGGACAGCAGCCTCCATCACACCTGTCATCGGCAGCTATAAAACCTGCTCTTTTCTTTAAAAACTAAGGACAGTCCGCTGGTTCCATGAAGATTTCCAGTGTGGTGAAGCTCCAGCAGAAGATGTCACTTCACACCTGCAGAGAATCCACTCCCTTATCTGCCTTTTGGACCCTCCTGCACTGGTCTTCCTTCAAGATAAGCACAAGAAACCCCTTGCTGGCCATAAAACCATATTGGTTTGAGCTTAAAATGCTGAGAAAAAAAAGACATGGTTTGAGGGAAAGTTCTTACACTTCCTTTAAATCAACCCACTTAAAAAAAAATTGTGGTAAAATACCCCTAACTTAAAATTTACCATTAGTCACAATTAGTACATTCAGGGTTGTACACCCATCACCACTGACTAGTTCCAGAATGTTTTCATCAAAGGAAACACCCCAACTCCTCTGTTTTCCATCGTGATGAATTTACTTATTCTGGACCTTTCATATGAGGGGAATTATATAACGTGTAGCTGTTTCTGTCTAGCTTAGCAAGGTTTATCCATGGTGTGGCAGCCGTCACTACTTCATTCTTTCTATGGCTAAATAATATTTCATTGGACCACATGTGTCTGTCCCTTCATCAGCTGATAGATGTTTGGATTGTTTCTACCTTTTAATTATTGAAGTGTAGCTAATTTACAATGTTGTGTTAGTTTCAAGTGTACAGCAGTGATTCAGTTATATGTCTATATATTATTTTTCAGATTATTTTCCATCGTAGTTTATTATAAGATATTGAATATAGTTCCCTGTGCTATATAGGAGGTCCTTGTTGCTTATTTACTTTATGTATAGTAGTGTGTATATGTTAATCTTCTAATTTATCTCTCGCCCTCCCCTCTGTCCCCTTTGGGAACCATAAGTTTGTTTTCTACGTCTGTATGTCAATTTCTGTTCTGTAAATAAGATTTTAAGCTTTGGATTACATACATAAGTGATATATTTGTCTTTCTCTGACTTACTTCACTTAGTGTGACAATCGCTACACCCATCCATATTGCTGCAAGTGGCATCATTTCATTCTTTTTGATGGCTGAGTAACATTCCATGGTATATATGTACCACATGTTATTGATCCATTCATCTGTCAATGGAAATTCAGTTTGCTTCCATGTGAACAGTGCTGCAGTGAACTGAGGTCCATATATGTTTTTTAATTATGGTGTTTTCCAGATATATGTCCAGGAGTGGGATGATGCTATAAAACGCCTAGAGGAAAACATAGGCAGAACACTCTTGGACCTAAATTGTAGCAGTATCTTTTAGGATCTGTCTCTTAATGGAAATAAAAACAAAAATAAATAAATGGGACCTAATTAAACCTGAAAGTTTTTGCTTTCAGGAAAACCAAAAGCAAGCATAGACAAAAAGGAAAGACAGCCTATAGAAAGGGAGAAAATATCTGCAAACAATGCTACTAAAAACGGATTAATTTCAAAAGTATACAAACAGCTCATAGAGCTTAATATCAAAATAAACAACCCAATCAAAAATGGGCAGAAGACCTAAATAGACGTTTCTTCAAAGAAGACATACAGATGGCCAAAAGGCACATGAAAAGATGTTCAATGTTGCTAATTTTTAGAGAAATGCAAATCAAAAGTATAATGAGGCATCACTACACACCAGTCAGAATAGCCATCTTCAAAAAATCTACAAATATTAAATGCTGGAGAGGGTGTGGAGAAAAAGAAACCCTCCTACACTCTTGGTGGGGCTGTTAATTGGTATAGCTGCTATAAAGGACAGTAGAGGTTCCTTTAAGAACCAAGAGTTACCCTATGACCCTAAAATCCCACCCCTAGGTGTATGTTAGGGGTTTTATAGTATCTGGTGTTACATTTACATATTTAACTCATTTTGAGTTTATTTTCGTGTATAAGTGTTGTGTTCTAATTTCATTCTTTTACTGTCCAGTTTTTCCAGCACCACTTATCGAAGAGACTGCCTCTTCTCCATTGCATTCTTACCTCCTTTGCCGTAGATTAATTGACCATAAGTGTGTGGTCTGCTTCTGGGCTCTCTCTCCTGCTCCACTGATCCAGATGCGTGTTGTTATGCCAGTGCCACGTTGTTTGGATCACTGTAGCTTTGTAGTATAGTCTGAGGTCAAGGAGGGCAGTTCCTCCAGGTCCACTCTTCTTTCTCAGGATCGTTTTGGTTTTTCGGGGGGTTTTGTGTTGCCGTATGTATTTTCAAAAACAATTTTTTTGAGTGCTCAGTTGCTCAGTCATGTCCAACTGTGCAACCCCATGGACTGTAGCCCACCAGGTTCCTCTGTCCATGGGACTTTCCAGGCAAGAATACTAGAGTGAGTTGCCATTCCCTCCTCCAAGGGATCTTCCCGGCCCAGGGACTGAACCCACATCTCCTGCACTGCAGGTGAATTCTTTACTGCTGGGAAACCCAAATTTTAAAAATTCTTGTTCTAGTTCTATGAAAAATGCCATTGGTAATTTAATTGGGATTGCACTGAGTGTGTAGATTGCCTTGGGCAGTATGGTCATTCTTCTCTAATTGCTGTGCCTAGGACTTTCAAAACCACGTTGAATAAGTGTCCAGAGTGGACACTTGTTCCTGATCTTAGAGAATATGCTTTCAGCTTTTCACCACTGAGTATAATGTTAGTTGTGGGTTTGCCGTATACATGGCCTTATTACATTGAAGTGTGTTCTCCCTGTGCCCACTATCTGAAGAGGTTTTCTTTTAATCATAAATGGATGAATCATATCCAAAGTTTATTCTGCATTACTGTAAATAATGCTGCTATAAACATTCCTGTACAAGTTTTTGTTTGAACACCTGTTTTCACTTCTTTTGGGTATATATCCAGAAGTGGAATTGCTGGGTCATGCGGTAATTCTGTTTTCCTCCTCTACAAGTCAGACTCAATCCACATTACCTTACTTTGTTGTCTGTGGATGGCATCAGCCAGGGGTTGCTTAGCTGCCTAGCTCTTCAGACCAGAAAGCTGGCTCTTCCTCCTGCCCTCAACACACATAACTACTCAACCCCGTTCTCTTCTGCCTAAACCCCGCAGCAGCCCTACAAAGACAGGCAGGGACTCAGGGCATCTCCAGCTGCAAGCAGGGCTTGGTCCTCCGGAGGGTCCAAGGACCCCTCACCAAGACCACAGGCACAGCACCCTGGCTCCCGCAGGAATGAAGAGGTGCCCGAGTCACTGCCTCCAATGGGCTCTGCTATTTTTATGCCCAAGCCTGGTCAAAAATAGCCATCTAAGCCAAGGTTTTAGCTGCAGCAGACGAGACATTAAGCAGCAGATACCTAATGCCCATGAGAGATAACAATGGGTCTCTTCCTGTGTCCATTTTCTGCTTCAAAATCACGTTGAGCAAGAAAGCTGGTAGGAAACAGCCATGTGGAAACCCCCTAAGAACAAGGTCACAGCTGCCCACTCAGTGCTCTGGCAAAGGCCAGCGTGATGTTCCGGGCACTCAGAGGCTGAGCGCACCACTGCCCGTGCATGTTCTTCCTATGGAGTAAAGGGCCTGAGAGATGGTGTCACCCAGGCCAGGCAATGCCTGGAAAGCACCTCCCTCTCCTCTGGGCCAGCCTCGGCCTGGCCTCCCATCCAGGTGGACGCTTGGCATCCCCTGTCCAACGCCAGGAGCAGCCGCCACCCAGGGAGCCCAGCCTGACCACACCCAAGAACACCCCGGGGGAATCAAGGCAGTCCCGGCACAGGGAGGCGGGCCAGCCCGTCCAGACTCCTGGGGCTGAGAAAGCCAGCGAGGCACAGGGTGAGACCGTGCCGGCCGCCAGGTCTCCCCGCTCTTAAGCGGGTAGCATCTGAAGTGCACTTGGTGTGTCTCAAGGCACTGCCTCTACCTGGCAGGCGCACAGCCTCCCTGCCTGGCACCCCGGCTGGGCACCACGCACAGGCTGCTAGCTGTACGGGCAGAAGCGCCACTCACCCTCCCTGCCACACTGCCAACCACAGAGCCGCCCCATGTGGGGGCAGCACCCCTGACCCCGGGGCCACTGGCATCAGACCGGTTCTCACAGCCAGACCCATGACAGGCAGGCCAAGCCAGGACTCACTGAAGCCATTTCTCTTGTCGGGGACCATGGGTAGGAAAGAGCCTGCATTTACCCCTGGACACAGCACCCCTGGGGCTCTCTCTTGCCATCAGAGAAGGCTGATGATCACATTAGAGCCCTTGCCACCACATCCCCCAGCTGACACCTAAAGCCCAGGCCCTGGTCCTTGGCCTCAGGCCCGAGGGTGGTGGCTGCGGCTCCGTGCTCTGTCCTGCCCCACGTGTGGGTTCTCGGGAGCCGGGCCCTGGCTCACCTACAACTTTGGTTTGGGCCTATAGCCAAGCACCATCTCTCCCATCCTCACCCTCTCTGTGCCCAGCCCAGGGGGCTGGGAGTCTCCCTGGGCCTGGGAGATTCCCCCAACCCCTGGCCGCCTGCTAACTGCCCGTCTTCTTGGTTCTTCCAGTGAGAAGCGCCACCTTCAAGTCAACGTCACCAACCCTGTCCAGTGCAGCCTGCACGGGAAGAAGTGCACAGTCTCCGTGGAGACACGGCTCAACCAGCCGCAGCCTGACTTTACTAAGAATCGCTCGGGCTTCATCCTCAGTGTGCCTGGCAATTGAGGCGCAGGGAGACGGGGGCTGTCCGCCCAGCCGCCGCTAGACACCTGCTCGCCAGGGTCCAGGCTGGGAGGGGCCCCCTGCCTCCCTTGCGGCTCCTCCCCGAGGTCCAGCCCGGCTTTTGCCTTTGATCTCTGTCTTCCTCTGTCCCAACTGTCCACGGCCTCCTCAACAAATCAAAGACCCTGTGTCCTGCCCAGCCTGCAGCAGCCCCTCCAGAATAGCTCACCTCTGGTCAGATCGGCCTGCCTGGCCCTGTGACTGGCGACTGGCCCTGCCAGGGGAGGGCTGGGGGAGCCTGGATGTCGTTTCCAACCAAAGCCAAGCCTCTGAAGTTGGGAGTGGCTGTGGGGAGGTAGCCCTGCCCTCTCTGGGCCCGGCTGCCCCCTCCTCCCCAAGGGGATGGCAACCCCACGCCCTGGTTCAGGGAGCTTGTCAGAGCTCCCCATGGACCCCCTTCTCCCCAGCAGCCCACCAAGACTACCAGGTGAGCAGGTTCACCTGGAGAGCCAGCCCCTCAGCCCAGGAGCCCCTGGCCAAAGGAACCACCTCACCAGTGGGCAGTCTGTCCCGCTCGGAGCCAGCCCCCAGCCCCTATGACTCTCTGTCTGCCCAGAGAGCATGGCTTGGGGAGTGCTCCAGGAATCATCTTACTTAGCCATGCAGCCTAGGCCGTGGTTGTCTTACACTTATTTCTGCAGTTAGGAGCAGGGTTACTAACTGGATACCACGTCCGCTGTGCCACACTGGTGTCGGGAACACTAATAAAATGGAATAAAAGGGGGGCACTAGGGGGTCTGGCAGTTTTCCCCCTCCAACACCTCTGCCTGACACTCACGTGGAGAACCAGGCCGGGGGCGGGAGGGTTGGGGCCCACAGAAACCTGGGGAAGGGGAGCGATAGGGAGGAGAGCGGGGTCCTGGCACTGCAGGCCAGGCCAGGATGCCCACCCAGGCCAGGAGAGCGGCCACCCTGCCAGTCCCTGCCCTGCAGAGCGCACGAGTGCTCCAGACGCTCTGGGACCATGCCGCACTCCCCTGGGCAGCCCCGGGCTTCCCAGCCTGGAACCTTCAAGAGAGTCAAGACTCAGGCACCCCGTGTGGTTAAGGTGCCCTGAGAGTGGGCCCAAGCCCCAGGTGGAGCCAGGCAGGGTGTCCGAGAAGGATATCTTGGCTTTTCTTCAGTGTTTCGCCCCTGGGGCTCCCCCCCCCC